>JALGXP010000910.1:0-20220 GCA_023333625.1 Bothriochloa decipiens
TCCAATACATGTGATTCTGTGAAATTGAATTATTAGAAAGAGAAATAAACAAAAATTTCTCCCAAACAATCACGCAAGCGGGGTATCTTTTCCTTGTCTATCCATGAAAATCCGAACAATCACACACTTGTGCTCTGGGAACCGGAAAAAACAATAGGGTCCAATAAATCTGCCTCTTCCGCGGCCCAGGATGGAGGATTGGTGTTTTTTTTTTGAGAAAATGGAGGACGGCGGATCGCGGTCTCGCACTCTCGAGCCGAGTGTCCGAATTTGGCCCATTCAGGATCCAAATCGATCGCGCCTAATGTCCTATCTACAGGCTGGGCCACATCGGGCCGGGGGTCGCCGTCCGCCCATCCTTCTATGCCCCTGATGCAGCGGTGAGTTCAACGGCTTCAGAGCCGAACCCGCCCACCCGCCCGCCGGAGACCTGGGCGGCGATGTTGAGGTAGAAGGCCGCCGACCCTAAGCGCCACCACGTCGCCGCTCAAATCCTCTCCATCTACTCTGAAGATTCGCGCTGAACATCCCATCGTAGGTGTCCTGACGCCCTCTTTCTCTCCCACCATTGCGCAAAATTATTATTTCTATTGTGTTGCGTTTGACATTTTAATGTCATCCTCTATCATAGTTTGTCGAAATATGGTGTCAGCTCCATCCAGCTCTAATTTTACGCTGAAAATACAGTACATTATTCAGGTGTTAGGGATCAGGAGTTCAGGACTTTCGAGTGTCCCAGCAATGTGTGAATCTGATGGTCCTTACTTATATTCCTGCAAGGTATGCACATTCCGCGTCTGAAGTTTCAGAATCGGTCATCCAGAACCGGCTATTGGGGAGTGATCCCAGCTGAGCTCTTGCTTCTTTGTTTGGTTGTGCATGTCCCTATCAAGACTCTTCTGTCCTAACATACTAATGACATCGTTTACAAATTAAATTATTCTTTACTTCTCTAGCAAGTTACGCGTTCGGGCGTGGCATCTACAGATAGTGGCGTATAGCAATAGTCAAATTTGATCACATAAACAAGTACCGAACTCTTCAGTATTGTCGTCTAAGCCAAGATGTCAAACAAGATAAATCTTATATAACAGCATCATATCAAACTAACAGTTTTGTTTTTTATCATCATGTGACATTACCCAGTTGACCAAATGGTTCTGTTGAATAGAGGAGCATTAGCGATTCCTGGCTTGCAAGAGGCACGCAATTTCCTGTTTGACCTGTATTCATGTGTGCCAAACATAAAAGCCCAATCTATTGTGTGTGTTGGTAGTACGGCACTAGCTTCCTGATTAGCACCATGCATTTCTGCGTGTTTGGTTTCCTGAAGAGGCAAATCATCAAGCAAATAGGTGATATGATGCTTTCTGCCTTGTTCTTACATGCATCTAAGCTTCTTGGTTTCTTTCAATTTTCTTCCTCTTCTTTCTTTATTCTTATTTGTTTCTTATGAAGCTATGTCTGAAATTGACAAACGAATAGCCTCATACACACTTGGTAAAGATGTCTTCTTCTTTTTATCAGCATATTTTTTCAATACATTCTAACGTTGTGACTTTCCAAATCCTGCTGTTGCTCAGATTCTGAAACTAGCACGTGTTGATATTTGATTCAGTATAATTTCCATGGCAGAAGATTTTTAGAAGTAATTGTCATTGTTTTATTTAAATGGATTGTCATGTAGGCCCTTTATTGAATGCTCCAGACAAAAAGGAGTATGTTTGTCACTTTGTTAACTTCTCAACAAATTGCAGGAGCACGGAGAACACGGAAACCATTATTTCAGATTGCTGGAGAAGATAGATCAACATCTGCTGCAGATGATAAAATATATGAAGATGATTCGGTGAAAAGATCAATTTTAAGCTCACCATTAGTTGAGCTCAGCACTGTTTATTCTGCAACGAACAATTTCAGTGAAAAGCTTGGCAAAGGCGGATTTGGTCCAGTTTTCAAGGTGGAGTTTTGGATAATTCATATACTTCCTCCAACTGTTATGATATGGTTGAGTGTTTAATTAATTCTTTTCATCTGGATAACCATAGTGGATAGTTGATGGTATCTTCAGGGGACACTACCAGATGGCCAAGAGATTGCTATTAAGAGGCTATCTAAAAGCTCTGGGCAGGGATTGGAAGAGTTCAAGAATGAGGTGATGGTGCTATCCAAGCTGCAACACCGGAACTTAGTGAGGCTTTTTGGTTGTTGTATTCATGCAGAAGAGAAGATGATGTTGTATGAATACATGCCCAACAAGAGTCTTGACTCATTTATTTTCAGTAAGTTTCAGTTACTCACAGTTCTGATGTTATATGGATACTTTATACAGGCAGCCAGTAAATGAATTTTTTCTAATACTTTCTATAATTTTTTCAGATGAAAGTAAGAGACTTGTGTTCGGCTGGAAATTGCGATACAAGATTATTCAGGGAATTGGAAGAGGGTTACTGTACCTTCATCAGGATTCCAGGCTAAAAATTATTCATAGGGATCTCAAAGCAAGCAATATTTTTTTTTGAAAGAAATGGCAGGAGCTCTGCCGCTCAATTAAATTAGAACGCTCAATTAAGTTAGAAAAAGAGTTTATACACTGATGGCACCCTAGGTGCCAAACACCATGGTCCTTAGACCAAAAGAGAAAAAATTGCCTCACTAATTGGCCTCCACACTAAAATACATTGCCTTGTGTCTTTGCGCTATATCCTCTTTGGTCCTATAGGCGACCTGCTGCGCCGTTTAAAACACATTTTTTAAAATCCTTCTATTTCTTTCCTTCCACAGATTCCACATGATGTAGATAGCAATTCCGTTGAAACGCCTATGGTCTTGCTTTGGCACCCTGCTGGCCTCCATTTCCCACCATTCGGCCAAGGAGGGTGGGTCCTGCTGAGGGAATTGCACAGATAAATTTTCCCAAGTCAGCACACGATCCCACACGGCTTTTGCAAAGGGACACAACAAGGATAAATGTATCCCCGTCTCCAGGGGGCCGTTACACAAAACGCAATGATCCTGATGGAGCCAATCTCTCTTTTGCAAATTATCCGCCGTTAAGATTTTGTTATGTAGGAGCGTCCAGGCGTGAATTTTGCATTTATTTTCTGCATGCGCTATCCAGATGAGTTCCTGCTTGAATCTTCGGTGTGATCCACGAAACTGAATCATGTATGCCGTGCGGGTGGAGTAATTTCCATCAGCCGTCCATTTCCATGTTATTGTGTCCTGCACATTGGGCTGTAACTGCACCCCCTGCAATCTGATCCATAGTCCAACAAACTCCTGGACGTGTATTGTCGATGTGATGCGTGTACGTAGTGATCTGATCCAGTTATCATTGTTCAATTCTTGGCGAACCGTCTTGTTCTTCATGCGTACCAATTTGAATAGGTTGGGCGCCAAATATCTGGGCGCCTCTCCATCTAACCAACTGTGGTGCCAGAAACGCGCCCTGTTGCCATCGCCAATGGTGACCGAAGTGGAGGCATTGAAAAGCAGATGATCCATGTCATTGCACAGCACGTCTGTTCCCACCCAAGGCTTTGGATCATCTCCCCACTCTTGCCAGAGCCACCGTAGCCGCAAGGCTCTCCCAAACTTGTCCAGGTCCGGCACTCCCATGCCTCCCAACTCCTTGGGCCTACAGACCATCGGCCAGTTCACCAGACAGTGTCCACCGTTGGCGTTTTCCTCTCCTTTCCAGAGGAAAGATCTTCTGATTTTGTCAATCTTGTTCCTAGTCCACACCGCAAGCGGGAACACTGTGAGATGGTAAGTAGGCACTGAAGAGAGCACCGTGGTAACTAAAGTTAGTCTGCCTGCTCTGTTCATCATCTTCCCTTTCCAACCTGGCAATCTCAGGCCAATGCGCTCAATGAGTGGTTGCACGTGGACCTTCCTTAGTGATCTTGTATGTAGCTGCAGCCCCAAGTACCTACACGGGAAAGATTCTCTTGTCCCTGTGAATGAGGCCAAGACATGATCAAGGTCCACATCTTGGCATCTGATTGGGTGGACTGAACTTTTTTGTAGATTTATGTGCAGGCCTGACACTATGCCGAATTCATGTAGGATGGTTGTGGTGGCTTCAAAATCCTCCTTGGTTGGGTTAATGAAAATTGTTGCATCATCGGCATACATAGAGGTTCTCCATCTTGTTGCCGCTAAAGGTAGTTTGGAGAGGACCCCTTGCTGTGTTGCCAAGTCCATCAGATGCTGTAGTGGATCCATGGCAAGAATGAAGAGCATGGGTGAAAGAGGCTCGCCCTGTCGGACCCCCCTCCTATGACTGAAAGCCGACCCTTGCTGTCCATTAAGTAACACTTTTGATGAGGCAGTGCGGAAAAGGATTGAAAGCCATTCACGCCATCGTGGTCTGAAGCCTAATGCCTGTAGAACCTCCAACATGTAGGGCCAACTAACTCTGTCGAAGGCCTTGTGTATATCTAGCTTCAAAAAAATTGCAAGCATCTTTTGCTTGTGCATGCTTCGCACCATGTTTTGGACGTAAAGGAAGTTGTCATGGATGCTCCTTTTCTTGATAAAAGCACTTTGGCATTTTGAGACCAAGGAGTCCAAGAGGGGAGCTAGCCTATTTGCAAGAAGCTTGGAGAACAACTTTGCGACACTATGGATGAGACTGATTGGCCTGAAGTCTGTCACTCGCCTTGCGTCCGATTTCTTTGGGAGCAGGATAATATTTTCCGAATTTAGCAGCTCAAAACCTTGGGAATTTAGCATGAACATGCTGTTCAAAGCTGCTGTGACATCCTCCTTAATTATTTCCCAGCAGGCTTTGAAAAAGGTGCCCATGAATCCATCGGGCCCTGGCGCTTTATCAGACGACATGGAGTTGATAGTGTTTTTAATCTCTTCCCCAGTGAATGGCATTTCAAGCATGGATAGGTCTCTTGGGACGTACCCTAGTGCATTCCAATTGAAGGTCCTCATCCTCGGTGCTACCGAGCCAAGGTGATTTGAGAAATAATCTGCCACTACCTTCTCTTTGTCGTTATGTGTTACTGCAACTCCCTCGTTAGTGTGTAGGCAGTGAATGTAGTTTTTCCTTAATCTTGTGCTGGCCCTGACATGGAAAAATTTTGTGTTCGCGTCTCCACTTCGGATGTAGGCTAGCCTAGATCGCTGCTTGATCCTTGATTTTTCAATGGCGGTGAGGCCAGTGCTTCTGGCCTTCAACTGTCGGCGTAGCTGAAGCTCCTAGGGTGTGAGCGCCCTGCTCTCCTGAGCTGCTTCAAGCTGCAGCAACACTTCCTTGATGATGGCCAGCTGTAACCTTATGTCCCCAATTTTCTCTTTGCGCCATCTCTTAATCCCTTTAGCAACTCTCGCCAGTTTTGTGTTGAGGCGCTTGAGCGGTAGGACAGAGTGGACGGGTCTGTTCCAAATTTGCTCCACCACTTCGCTGAAACCTTCCATCTTTACCCAGAAATTTTCAAAACGGAAGGAAGGATTTTTGTAGTGTTGGATCTCTCCCTGTAGCAGGAGTGGCGTGTGGTCTGACATGAGAGAGGGAAGTGAGTGGAGGAAGCATGTTGGAAGGTCAGTTCCCACTCTGAAGTGCAAAGCAGCCTATCAATCCTTGTAAGCGTCAGCGTATCTTGTTCATTACTCCAGGTGAAACGCCACCCATTGAGCCTTAGCTCCTTTAGATTCAGCTCATCGATCATCGCTTTAAAAGCCCCCATGAGACGACGGTTTAGATTTGAATTGTTTTTGTCTTCAGCCTTGTAGATGAGATTGAAGTCGCCTAGGATTAGCCACTTCCCATGTGCTGGCCTAGGGATAGCTTTAAACTCATGCAAAAATTGGAGTTTTTCAGTGTCCCCTTGCGGTCCATAGACCACTGTAATCTGCCATGTGGTCCCATCTGCTCTCATCGTGCAAGTTGTGTTACAGAGTTACTGGACAGGTGCTGGTTGGAGAGGTCAAAGAAGTCCTCGTTTGCTGCAAGAAGGATGCCGCCTCTTGCTTGGATAGCCGGCAGTACGACGAAATTGTTTGTGAATTTTGCATCCAAAGAGCGTCGCACAACAGCCTGGTCGACATTCTACAGTTTCGTCTCTTGGAGGCAGACGATGGTGGAAGCCGTGTCTCTTACTAGTAAGCTTACTGCATGTGCCTCACCACATCATTGAGGCCTCTCACGTTCCAACATAAGATGTTACAATTGCATTGTGACATTGGAAACCTATGTATCCCCTTGGGACGAACATCCAGCTTATGCATGGGAGCCTGCAGCGCCAGTATCTCCGTCGAGGCCGCAAAGCGCTGTGAGTGCCTTTATTGCCAGGTCTGAGAGAGGGCCACCAAACAGCCTGAAGTAGTCCAGCAGCGCGTCATCCTCCGAGCGATCCTCATACTCCTTTAAGCCGAGCTTCTTCATGAGCACTTGGCGTGCCTTAGCTTGTGCATCTCCCCGTGGCCAAGATGCTACAGCAATGCGTACACTCTTGCGCATTGGGGTTGAGGCCCGCTTCCTTCCACGCTTAACCCGCATCGTCCGTTGTGGTGGTTCCTGTAGCAGCGGCATGGTGGTCTGAAGCGTGACGTTGTTGACAAAGGTGGCCGTTGCGTTCTGTTGGGCTAGAGCGGCCGATGCTGTGCGACGCCCTCTTGGGAAGCGCCTAATGTAGACACAGTTGGGGCGAAATCTTCTGTTCTGGCCACAAGGCGTTCCCTATCCAGGTCACGGGGACCTACTGGGCGTCGTGGACATCTCATGGCAATGTGAGTTTGGAACCCTACTGCTGGTTGGGAACGCCGATCTGCCGCTGGTTGGGAACGCCGATCTGCCGCTAATGCCCTCAGGTGTTGGTCCTCTTGGTGATTGCTGAGACGTTGAGGCACATGCTGTGGTTGTGAGAGGAGGTGTGGTCTCCGTGATGCCCATCCCCATAGCTGCTGCTTGGGGGCATCCTTGAAGTGCGCTGGTCGCTGGTGCTGCTTGCTGTAGGAAGATGCTGTTACCTGCATTAGTCCTTAGGGTGTTGTGGGTTTCCTCCTGGTGCACTGGACCTAGTTGATCATCGGAGTGTGGTGTCATTTCTTCCGTCTTGCTGTCCACCACTAGCATTCCAGATGGGGACCGCCCAGTTTGGCTGACTTCCCCTGCTCCCGTGACGCCACCCGTGCTGGGTGCCTCCGTGCTATGGATGATGGGGGCTGTCTGGGACGGTGGTGGAGAGTGAGCATGATGTTCAATCGAAGCCGAGCGCGCATGGCGTGACCACGAGTCATGACTGTGCCTACTTTCATGCTTGCGTCGATCCCTGTGAGTGGGTGTCTTGCCATGGCATCCATGGCGGGATTCAGACTGCTTCCTCTCTGTTGTCTTCTCCAGGGCATGAGAGAGGCTGTGGGACAAGGATGAGCTCCCGTGATCCCTCTTCTCCTTGCGACGGTCGCGCTGCTCATTGTTGTCATCTTCATGGCGGTGTCGTGATCTTGTCTCCGGTGGTGGTGGACCGTGGCATTCGCGCGGCGCGCGTTCACCATCGATGACACCATAGTGCCAAGTGAAGCTCCTTGGTTCCACCCGGCCATGGCTGCCCGGCGGTAACTCCAGCAGGTCGAGGTGGACGATGACTCGAAAGGTGAGCCCGCGCCGGCCCCGAGGTTGAGAATCGCCGACATGCTCATGCACTGCACTACTGGTGATTGTTAGCCATGTTACCTTTGGAATTTCGGAGGGGTTGTAAGTCCATGCCCAGAGGCACAGCACTCTGGTATCCTTCCGGTCAAGGGACTTTGGCTCCACGTAGTCAAGGTCGCATGCCCTCGCCACCACCTGCTTGGCAATGCTCTCATTCCAAGCGTGGAGTGGTACACCCTCCAGGCAAAGCCTCACATGGTGGCGCATGTCGCAATGGTTGCTGTAGGGTAGGATGCGCCATGGCCCGATGCGGAACTTGTGGCTGCCCATTGGAAGCTTGTCCAGGGCCACCGCAGCGTCCCGATGGTGTGGGAACTTGAAGTCGGTGATGAAGTCTCGGGCTGATGTCGAGAGACCGTGACGTGTCCCTTCTGCACTCCAAATTGGGCACGAAGAGCCTTCTCCACCTCCTCTGGCTCTGGCTCGCCATGCCCCTGGCATAGTTCGAGCACCGCAGCACAGGCGGAGAGGCGCGTAGCCTCCTTCTCCATGTCTGAGGTCGCTGCCGCCACTGCTCTGCAGTCCTTCGGACGAGCAGCAGGGTCCCCTAGCGCCGGCATGATGCGGCCCGGGAGGGGCGGGAAGGAGCTGATGTCTGGCGGGGGTGGAGCAGAGGAAGCAGAAGGGCATGATGCAGCGATGCCGAAAGCAGGGCGATTTGAAACTCTTCTGCACACTCTCTGGTCTTGTGGCCTAGTCTTCCGCATTGTAGGCAGCGAACTGGTTCCCTGCAGACGGCCGTCCGGTTCCCACCAGCGAGGCACCGGAGGCATTTACCTCTCAGAAGGTCGATGATGGCAGAGCTAGGCGCAGGCGGGTGGGTCGCTGGGCGATCTGACTTCACCTGAGCTGGGTGTCTCTTTTGTAGCACTTTGGTCCAGCTGTCTTCATCTTTTCTTGAGCTCGCGCCGCCAATACTGCTGCTGGCCGCGTGCTTCACATCGAGGACACTTGCGGATTTGAGGAAGGATTTGTGTGGCTGGGTGGTTGGGGCGGGTTCAAAGGAGTTCGAGGTTGGGGGTGGAGTGAAGGAGAAGCACACCTTCCTGTGTTGTGAGGTAGGGGGCGGGGCAGCCGAGGTGTCCGTGCACCGGAGCTCCAGCGAACCGACGAGGATGGTATGGCTAGATGATGATTTCAACCCCAAGATGTTAGACTTTGGTATGGCTAGAATTTTCGGTGAACACCAGCTTCAAGACCTTACTCGTCGAATTGTCGGAACCTAGTGTCACACCCGGTTCTAAGGACAAAACCAGATATACACTATATGTGAGTCTTAAGGGACAAATCCCACATATAGCTACAAATAGTATCAAGTACAATGCTTTAAATATAACATACACAGTATATAAAAGATCACCTATGAACAAACAGTGGAAAAACGACTTCGAACTCTGGGTGTAGACTTCACTCCACTGGATCCAACTGATTGGTTGATCACAAGCCTAAAACTTCTCCTGAGGTGTGGGGGGAATAGCAAGAGTGAGTCCATGTCAAACTCAACAAGTATGGCAACAAGGTAGTATAGCTATAAACTCATGATCCATGTAACATAAATAATGCAAAACATAAATGATAAATAATGAGCATCTTAACATAACCAGAATCATCATCTAATTGTAAATGTCTCCAAGGCCACTCGTGTCCTTGAGTAAGACTAGTATATTAGTTTATTAAACTCTGCGCAAAGGTGTACACTTTCACTGTGAGCCGTGAATTGCCCTTTCGCCCGAGGCCCGTCGACCTCTTAGCTCACTACCAAGGAAAGCCGGCAGGGTTCACTATGAAGCCTTTTAAAGATTCGTCTAACTAATTAGGGCCGCCAGAACATCAGATGTAGGAACCCCCCTTCCAATATGGCACAATCCTTCCTGGCTATACTCATAAGGACAGAGGCCGTCCTATACCCAACTTGACACCCCTAACTAACTAGAAAAGGTCCTCATACTGAGCTAAAACTAGAGCCATATAGCCCTCATAGCTGTACTGTAAATCCCGGATGATCACGTACAGATAAGATCTTAATTTTGTTAAAAAGTCATCTTTTAACGTTTAATGCTTAAACATTAATTAAATCATAAGGTTATGGTTACAGAAATAAAACCCAAGCTATACTTGCCTTAAGACTTGCTTTACCCCCAAAGCAATGTGCTTAGAGAAACATTATCTTTAGCTTCCATTCTGTAGCTTCTGATCTCCAATGCTCACAACGGTTCTTGTTCTACTCGTAGCAAGCACCATGCATAGACAAACATACAATGCACAAGAAGAGACAACTAAGAACAATACACCAATCAAAGAGGTAACTAAAGATGGTCTAAACGGCAAAACTCGGTGCTACGGTCACAAGAAACGCCTACTGAAAGGCTTTACGTTATAAAATAAATAACTATAAGCTTTATTTACTTTATTTAAAGAAAAATATGAACAAGTTATTAACTCAGATTACATAAAACCATAATTTATTTTAAAAACCAAGTTAAACTAATTATGTTTTATTTATCCACACATCTTACATTATTAAGACATTTAAACTTTACTTTGCAAATGACATAAACATACAAGAGCATCTATGGTCTATTACATGTAGCATGTTTAATATAACCAAATCATAATTAGAAACACATAAGTTAATATTAATCAAATTAACATGCCATGTATAATTATGAAGATATGAAACAGATATTGTTTTTAACTATAAAACTAACTAATTACAAGCATATTAAACAATTTAATATTTAGCTAACTATAGAAAAGCATGAGACATGATAAAAATTAACTCTACTGCGTAGAACACGACGATATAAAACTAACGCAACTTGAATTGCCCGAATCAACGGCGGAGATAATACGACCGATGGTAAATCTGTAAATAACTGCTGGGTGGCAGACTCGTAATTACCATCATCTTCCACCTCTGTCTCTTGAAGATCGTGGCCATGGCAGCCATGGTGCCGCTGCACCAGCGCCGGAGGCAAGGGGCCTCGGCCCTGGCCTGCTGGACCGCCGGTGGCGGCCGGCTGCGGCCTGCTACGGCCTGCGGTGACCTGTTACGGCCGGCTGCGGCCTGTCACGGCCGGCTGCGGCCAACTGCAGCCCGCTACGGCCGGCAGCGGCGGCCAGATGCGGCCGGTGGCGGCCAGAAGCGGCGCGCGGGGGATGGAGGACCACGGCCCTCGGCCGAAACTTGGCCGGCCGGTAGCGGTCGACTGTGGCCGGCGGCGGCTGGCTGTGGCCGGCTGCGGCCGGCTAGGGTTGGCTGTGTGCGGCTAGGGTTGGCTACGTGCGGCTAGGGTTGGCTAAGGGGCCGCGGCTGACCCTCTTTATAGCCGGCGGGGAACCGGTTGGGCTAAAGCCGCTGGGCTTGGCCCGTTGGGCTGGCTGCGGCTACCTATAGCCGCTGGTGGCCGGGCTGGCTGGCTATGGCCGGCCGGAGTTGGCTGTGGCCGGCTGAGAGTGGCCACGGGTGGCTGTTGCTGGCCAAGCCTGGCCAGATGAAGCTAGGTGAGACCAGGAGAGACCCAAGCTTGGTAGGAACTGGCCAAAGCAAGCTAGGATGCCTTGGGGATAGCAAAGGGTTGCTAGACCGGACTGCTGCTGGCCTTACTATGCGGCTGATGGCCAAGTTTGTTCATTGGTGGCCGGCTGCGGCTACTGCTAGCCTGGCCGGGGTGGCCATGGCCGGCTAGGGCTGGCCAAGACTGGCCAAAGCTGGCCAGTTAAGGCTAGGATAGGCCAGAGCAAGCTAGGTTGGGCTAGGATAGGCTAGGGTAAGTCAGGGATGTCTAGAGACTAAACTAGGCCTGCTAGAGCTAGGTAGAGGATGGTGTCTAACTAGAGCGATGGTCAACACTATAGAGGGAAATGAAAGGCTCTCTCTCTCTTTATCTATGCAAGAGAGAGGGTTTTTCTGAAAATGTTTTCCAAAGCTTCTTGAGGCAAACTTGGGTTTTCAAAGCTTTATTTTCAAACACGAAAAGAACCTAGCCGTGTCTTGCTCGGGTTATAGAAATTCTTTTTCACACCAGCAAAACAAAATAAGGCACCAAGCACAAACCTATCTTTATTATGTTCGTAAAAGTTTTAAAGCCATACTTTTTATCATTTCATAATGATAACAAAAGAATAAAGTCTTGGCTAATTTTAAAGAAATTAGTAAATCCTTTAGTTTATTTAGTATTTTTGGTTCACATCCCAAAATTAAAATTTTGGGGTGTGACAATTCTACCCCACTTAACATGAATCTCGTCCCGAGATTCAAAGAGACTTGGAGAAAGATAAAGTTGTCCTACATGTCTTCACACTTCCTTGATTAGCTCTTATCCAATGATGATGCAACAAGATCAAAACCAAATTTGTGAAAGTGACCTTTAGATTCTTATGATCCAAATATATATCTCTCTTACGTCCATGATTATAATGCTTCCCATGAACCTCGTGAAACTCTGTATCTCACATTTTTAGTGGATTCTATTTCAAAACATCTTCTTTTAAGTTCTGCATAATTCCACCATCAGAGATGTCATAGTCAAGAAGAGAACTTCCTTTAACCCAAAACTCACTTTCCAAGCATGGTGTCATATTGATGCCTTCTGATATACCAGGGAAACTCATGTGCATCAGAGGATCAGGTAACCTTCAATTCCTCGCGAGCAGAAAAATCCCGGTGTAGTAAAACAACCATATCTCTCATTTTGTTAATCCAATGAAGTCATAGTTTACATTGTTGGAAAGCTTATGAAATTCTCTATAACTCTTGTTTACAATACTTTTTTAGATTATGCAGTTAAGGTAGCCAAAAACAGTTCACAACCAAAACTGCTCTATGTTTTGAGCAGCACAGGTCCATCACCTTGTGATTTTCATAACTCCCAAATTGTAAAAGCTATCATGGTGATTCTTGTGGTCAGAGTGAAGTATACTATTGTACAGAATTTTCCCAAGACATTTTTTTGGGTGACCGAGAAATAGAGATATATGCTGAGGAAGACGAACTGCTCTGAAAGATAGATTAAGGTAGAAACGAGATTTAGATGGACTAGAGAGATAGATAAGACCAATCTTGCAGTCTTCATGCTCCCCTGATTTGAGATTGATCAGAATGCGGTATAAGACATGGATTGAAAATAGCCAAAATCTATTACAAGATAAAGTTTGATCTTTTGTTTTAAGATTTATGAGATGTGATCCAACGATGGAAGATTGACATAGATTGAAAGAATAAATAAAGGTTGATCATTGGGCCTTCACATTATGAGGTGTAGTGACAAGGAGCAAGGACTAGGGGGAGATGATAAGAATTTTTGTGAATTGGTATCCTGTTGTTGGGGCCTTGGGGGATCCCGGATCAAATGTGGTGCTCGGGCCCTGGTTCTGCAAAGAACTGCTCCTCCTCATCTTTCTCGAATCAACATGGCAGGCGATGTCTTGCCTTTGAGTTTTGCCATCTGTCCAACACCTTGCTACTGGGCACAAAGACCGGCAAGAACCTGTGGACCGTGATTCTTTGGTCCTCCAAGCATTCGTCTAAGAGCAATAGAAGCCAATCCTTGCCTGTATACTGAAACTGTTGATCGTCCGGCAATAGCCAATGCTGACCCATGGAAAGCCGCAGCGCTCACACCCACAGCAGTGGACTAATGCATGGTGACTGGATTCGCCTTCAACCCTGCACAGGTTACTGTTGTCTCGCTTCTAGTCTTCTCCCTCATTGTTCATCTTTGTCGGTAATATATCTTTGCTTAACTTCCATGCAAAGATTTTGACTTTTTTTGGGGGTGGGGGGTGTTATCTACCAATTCCAAATGTTGCCCCAGACAGAGTTTCCTATCCCGTCTAGCCGTGAGCACAGCGTTTGCCTAGTTGCCTCCCTGGTATGTTCTATCAATGCAATAATTGTAGGCGCTACGAACCGAGAACATTCCCAATTTCTCCGGCTGCCATGTGACAAAATCTTCGGGGGTGTTTGGTTGGCCGCCGCAACCCGCCACTGCATGTGTGGCGCCGCCTAACTTTTCTTCTCTTGCTGTGGTTCGCCACTCCGTAAATGATGGCAGTGCCGAACCTTTGACGATGGATTTCTTCGCCACAGCTGTGGCGTGGTTTTGTGCGGGGAGCTGCTGTGGCAGCCACAACTTTCACGGGAACCAAGCAGCAGCCACAGGACCGGTGGCAGCCACAGTCTATGGCGTGGCTCGCATGGGCAGGAACCAAACAGCAGCCTTCCCTTCGGTGGCAGCCGCATGTGTGGCAAGGCAAGTTGTGGCCGGAATCCAAACACCCCCCATCTGTTCTCCTTTCGGTGAGCCTGATCTTGGACATAGCCTCAGCATCAGTAGAGCTGAACATGCCACAGCCTATTGTGGTCCCAATCGATTCCTTCTGAATTCAGACGATCAGCAACCCAATGATAGTCAACTTATGCATTATGCATTGTCACAATTCACGAAATATATTTCACTTAGGCCCACTCAATGGACCAGTTGAGAAATATATACGAATTGCTCAATGCAAGCGTGAGCATCACCACGGTCTTCTTAAGCTGCCTCAGCAAAATGCCAGAAACCAACCCAATCAAGTGGACTAAATTAAAAGCTCACCAACAAGTTGACTTCATTTGTCTATCGTAGTACCTCAATCACTGATACTGCTCGAAAAGAAACCTCACCCGCTGATCTGCTCTGCTTGTTAATGTTATCTGAATATAGTATTTCATATAGAACGTACAACAGATAGGGCTGAATGCATTCGAGGGAACTGCAAGTAGGCAATTGACTACAAATTCCAATTGGAATTTGTAAAATCGAAAATCTTTGTCAACTTTTGACCAAGGAGTTAAATGCACTGCTTCCCCTTTCATCCAAAAACTGGAATGTTATCATTTTTTTTAAAAAAAAATGTGTAAAATGCTTTGGAACTCAGTCTTTCATGGATCTAATTAACCACTGAGTTTAAATACAAACAAAACGTTCATTTATAGAAATCTTTCAGCTATTGTGAAATTATTATGCCTACAACTCTGAGCTTCGTTTCTTAATAAACCACGTCTTGGCGTTGGCGCTATGCATCCCAAGCCACGCCATGGAAACAACCTGCAGGAGCCACCTTCTTGACCTGGTCCTCCTCCTCTCCCTCTCCTCACTACTTTCTCCTATTCCTCCCAGAGCCTTTGCCGCCGACGGTGTTGCCCATGATACGTTGAGCAAGGACCGCAACATCACTGACAATGAGACGCTTGTCTCGGCCAATGGTGCATTCACCCTGGGTTTCTTCTCCCCCGGGGTGTCATCCAAGAGGTACCTCGGCATCTGGTTCTCCGTGTCCCGTGACGCCGTCTGCTGGGTGGCCAACCGTGGCCTCCCTGTCAGCGACAACTCCGGCGTGCTCATGGTCAGCGACACGGGGAGCCTTCTCCTGCTCGACGGCTCCGCCGGCCGGATCGCGTGGTCGTCGAACTCCAGCAGCACCTCCCCCGTGGAGGCGCAGCTGCAGGACAACGGCAACCTCGTTGTGCGCAGCCGTGGCGCCATCCTGTGGCACTCCTTCGACCACCCGTCCAACGTGCTGCTGTCCGGCATGAAGGTGGGCAGGGACTTCTCGACTGGCGCCGAGTGGTACCTCACGTCGTGGCGCTCCGCCGACGACCCGTCCCCGGGAACCTACCTCCGGAAGCTGGACACCAGCGGGCGGCCCGACAACATCGTGTGGCACGGCGGCGTCAAGACGTTCCGCACGGGCCCGTGGGACGGCGTGCGGTTCGGAGGCATCCCGGAGGTCCTGACGTACCAGCGGGGGCTGTTCGACTACCAGATGGTGATGAGCTCGCGGGAGGTGACGTACGGGTACAATGCCCGGCCCGGCGCGCCCTTCACCTACGTCGTGCTGACGGACGGCGGCGTGGTGAAGCGCCTGGTGTGGGACGCGAGCAGCCGGGCATGGCAGACCGCGTTCCAGGGACCGAGGGACGTCTGCGACGAGTACGGCAGGTGCGGGGCGTTCAACCTGTGCAACATCAGCGCGGCGGCGACGTCGTTCTGCCGCTGCCTCGCCGGGTTCGGCCTCGCGTCTCCCTCGAGGGCCTCGGGCGCGTGCCGGCGGAACGTGGCGCTGGACTGCGCCGCCAACGGGAGGACGACGGACGGGTTCCTGGTAGTGTCCGGGGTGAAGCTTCCTGACACGCACAACTCGTCGGTGGACACGGGGATCACGGTGGACGCGTGCAGGGCGAGGTGCCTCGCCAACTGCTCCTGCTTGGCCTACGCCGCCGCGGACACCAGCGCGGGTGGCAGTGGCACCGGCTGCATCATGTGGGCAGATGATCTGCTCGATCTCCGGTACGTCGAGCAAGGGCAGGATCTCTACCTGAGGTTGGCAGCGTCCGAGCTTCCGCCGCCGCCTCCATCGCCGCTGTCACCGCCGGTGTCCCGGGCTTTTCCTACTGCACCTGTCATTGCTGCGTCCGTTGGTTCCTTGGTTGGGATTCTTCTGATTGCTTTCTTGGTCCTGGTGGTGATTAGGAGGCGGCGGAGACCTCCGGTCCCAGGTAACTAATTTGCTGTTGTTGCTTCAGCATTTTAAGATTGAATTGAAAAAAGGAACTGATGATGCTAATACCCACTGCTCGTTGAGTATTGCAGCTCCTGAAAGCATTATTCCGCCTACAGATCATCCAACTATTATTCAGTCCACACCACCCCCGACTGTCCCTTATGTTGAGCTGTCTAGCCTGATGAGGGCCACTGGAGATTTCTCTGAAAGCAATATCATTGGCCGTGGTGGATTTGGAATCGTCTATGAGGTCTGTAAAGTAATTCTGGTTTTCTCAAACTTGCTTATTGCCTGCAGATTTATGAACTGCACCAGATCCGTTATCTTAATTGCATTATCTTGATCAAGTGGTGGAAGGCATTTCGGTCAATTGACTACCAATTAGCTAACATTGGCTAGGTTTGCCCAACTAATTAATAAGATAATTCTTAGTTGGGTGCTCGGCTAATTGTTAGTTGACCTATTAGCTTGGCCTATATTTGGTTCTGCTTCAACAAATTTTTAGAGGAGAATTATTAGTTCGCTCGATCCAAATGGGCCTGGCCTAACAGTTATCAAAAATTCATATTGGATACTTCTAAGGGCAAAGTTACTAATATCATACCCATTGGATGAAGCTAAATAATTCAGTAGTGGTTGAAGTTTTCAGGGCTTGACCGCACATATTTCTGTCATAACATTTATATTAGGCCAAAGTATATGTTATGTTTTATTGTTTAGAGTGGGCACACGGCAGCATAACATCAGATCTGCAAAACTGCCAGGGGCATTTACCTGATGGGAGAAAGGTTGCTGTAAAGAGACTCATACAATCCTCTGTTGCTGAACAAGGCGGTGATGGATTCATGAGAGAAGTGAAGGTGATGTCAAGGCTCAGGCATGGCAACCTTATCCAGTTACTTTTTTACTGCAAAGACGGGAACGAGCGAGTACTGGTCTATGAGTACATGAAAAACAAGAGTTTGGACCGCTACATATTCGGTACTTAATTAATGTCATTTGTTAGTTGTTAGACATAACCATACATAGTACCAATGTGTGCTTGTATGGATATGATCAAAATGTTCACGTGAATTTGAAGCTTTCATCATCTATCTTAATGTTTAACTTATCTGGAACTAACAGGAGGAGATCCTAGACTCCGGGCTTTGCTAAATTGGGAGAAACGGCTAGAAATAGTTCGTGGTGTTGCCAGAGGCGTTGCTTATCTTCACGGACTAAGCGAGGAAGTCATCCACAGGGACTTAAAGCCATCCAATATACTTCTAGATGACAATTGGAGACCTAAGATTGCAGATTTTGGCACCGCGAAGCTGTTTGTTGTCGACCAAACAAATCCAACAATCATAGAATCAGCGTAAGCTTCAAACTTCAACATACTAAGCTAGTCTTTCTTTCAAGTGTTGCTAGAATTCGTGTACTTGTTTAGTTGTTTTGATAACATCCATTGCCTCATTTTATTGCTATCATCCCATGGAGCGTAATGGAAACCTCTGATGTGGAATCTTAAATGATGAATGCTAACACATATTTCTCTATTCTCTAAAACATACAAAACCTATTATAGATTCACTGAGCTAATAAAAAAGTAAATACAGCTGGAAACAAACATTCAAATGATATTTGCTAACTAGCGGATAGACATACTACCTAAGCATTTCATTCTAAATTGCAAGACCAAATTTCTGTAACTATATAGAACATACTACCCCAACTGACTGCATTCCCTTTTTGTTAACTGAAGAGGATACACGGCTCCCGAGTACTCCAATGAACGGCACCTGACACTGAAGTGTGATGTGTATAGCTTCGGAATCATCTCGCTGGAGATTGTCAGCGGGAGAAGGAACAGAACCACCCCAACGCTCCTGTCTGATGTGAGCACATTGCTAACAGAGAAGAAATTCAGTTTTCTGCAGTATCCCGTAAATAAAAACGCCTTACCATATCTTCGTGAAATTAAACAGGACATAATTTGGTTGGCTGTTGCTGTTTCTTTTAGGCCTGGGAGTCTTGGAATCAAGGTAGGATCGGCGACCTTCTTGATCCAGCCGTAGGGCAGCCACCGGAGCCTGAGCTTTTGTTTGAGCTGGAGAGATGCGTGCAGATAGGCCTTCTCTGCGTGCAACAATCGCCTGACGACAGGCCTGCCATGTCCGCAGTGGTTGCGAGGCTAAACAACAATGGCTTGCAGATCCGTCCACCCAAGAGGCCAGTGTCGGACAGCAGTACCGAGTCTCCTCTCCATGAAGCCGATCGGTCAAGCCAGGAAGCATCCGGCGGGACATCACGCAGCAGCTACTCGATATACCTCACATAAATAGTTATCATAAAATTATTTTTTTACTAGCGAGGTGATTGCTTCATGAAACAACCACATCTTCCTCTTACTTTTTCTCTATCTTCTTGACATCGTTAAAAATCATATATAGCATTGTATGTCATTATATTGCACCGGTTTGAAGTATTTGTGGGCAGTTCAATTCATTTGTTCTAAAACTATTGGATGGGTGGTTCAACCAGTTCTTAACGGTTGGACTAGATGGCCCGTGAACCATTGAACTGATGACCTCACCGGTTAATGTCTAGTCCAGTCCTAATAACTATGCATAAAACTCATTTCATCCCATGAAACTTTAATCATCTCCTATTTTACTTATATGATGTCATATCATCATATTTTAACAAGTTGGTAAAGCTTATTTAATGTCCATGAAATTCTTATGAAACTTCCTCTAAGATTGACCTAATGTCTTGCACTTGCTTTGTTGTGGCTTGTTGGATTAGTCATAGTGTTACTAAGGCTTAAAACACCATGTCACCACCAGGTACCATGACATGCAACAATCATACTTCGGATCTTTTTGGTTGAGATGTGGCCTATTGTAAATTGTAAGCTTTGAAAAGTTGTCATGAAGAACGTGTTGTAGAAAAGTTGTGACTTGTTTAGTTGAAACAACTATGAAACATAGCTACCCTATCCCGACCTCTACATCCCTTAAAACAATTGTGAAACATCTCTTTTTCACCTATTTCAAAATCCAAAAGCAAAAGCAAGGTCTAAGATGCTGTGGAAATTATACTACATGAGAGCAAGTGGTTCTAGAAAAACAATTTTAGATTACACTTGTTTGGTTGGCATTCTTTTTATTTCAACAGAAACACATTTCACAAGCCAAATCAAGCACAACTTACAACTCCTTATTCCCCACAAAGTGGGGGCATCGACGCGGAAAACAATTTGGTGGTCAATTTGCCATTAAAATGTAGCAACTTAGTCGAACTGGATGCCACAAATTACCCCTCTGGTTATCTTACTTAACTAGCTCAAATAATATCTTATTATCTTGAGCATCCATGTAAACTAGGTGTATACCCAGCGCGTTGCTACGGGAACTACTGATTTGAAATGGTATTAAACTATTTATGCAATTCTTAGGAAGGATTGACTATTGTAAACTAATATTAATGAATAGCATGGTACGCTAACGTGAATAGCTAATAGTATGTTAGTGGATGATATTTTGGATATCATAATTACTTATACTAGTGAATTTTAATTAAAAATGTGTGTGAGCTGTTGATGTGGACAGCTTGTATGTGTGTGAGAGAAATATGCTAGTGAGGTTTATCTATATAAGATATATAGATATAGATATGTAATATGAACATTTGTGGAGTAGTGGCAAAATCGGTGCTCTAAATTCCCCCAAAAAAGAATCGGTGCTCTAAAAACTTCTCTTTAATATGAACATTTTACCGAACTTCGGATGCACACATACAAGTTGAAGAGATAGTAATGCATCTCTTCTTTCAGTACCCCTTCTCTAAAGATTGCTGGTCACACCTCAATCTGCTTATTGATAATCAAATGACTATTTCACAAATATTCCAGGAACGGAGGAGAGGAGCATACTGAATACTCATTTTGCTCTAGAACTCTAATGCTGGGCTCTCTAGATGGTCAGAAATGATGCCATCTTTAGGAATCCCCCCCCCCC
>JALGXP010000911.1:0-20217 GCA_023333625.1 Bothriochloa decipiens
AATCAATATGCCCGCCAAGCCTATCATGCACACTAACTCTGCCCCCCCAGCCGATCAAGTGCTAACACCTTTTCTTTGATCGGCTTATTGATGCGTACCCCTCGATTACTAGAGTGATGTTGTTTCTCTGCCCGATCATTTAAATAGTAACCATTACATTCAGGGCAGGTATCGGCAGTGGGCAATTTAATGCCTTCTTCCTAGCAATGAACGAAAAACGGGCAATTCCAGTGATCTTTATGCCGACGTAACTCTTCCTGTTGCTGCTGATACTGATCATCACGTTGTTGCTGATATCGAACACCATATGGAGGCCTCAGGGGTCTTCTGAAGCTACTACCTTCATTAACAATTCTTCTCCCTTTAGCGCCATCGGCAGGTTCCTTTCCCTTCACGTCATCAACAGTTATTTGATTTTTAAGGTCTACCGATGCATGTCTTCTAGCAGCCTCCGACGTTAATACTTTGGTTTTGCCTTTAGCCTCCACCATGTTTGCAGGGAACGGATGTTGATCAATTTTCATCGGCTTCTGAGATTTTGAATTATCAAATGTGATCTTCCCGGATTTGATAGCCGACTGCAACCGTTGCCTAAACACCTTGCAATCATTGGTACTGTGCGAGGTAGCATTGTGCCATTTGCAGTCCCTAATCTTTTTCAACTCTTCTGCCGATGGAATCACATGATTAGGAGACAGCTTAATTTGACCCTTTTGGAGCAAAAGATCAAATATCCTATCGGCTTTGGTGATATCAAATAGAAACCTTTCTGGCTCTTTCTGACCAAAAGGACATGATATCGGCTTCTTATTCTTTACCCACTCAGCCAAGCCGATAATTGGTTCGTCATCAGAGTCTGAATCTTCTGCTTCTTCTATGAAGGACACCTTTTTATTCCAATTCTTTCTGGGTTCAAAAACCCTAGTGTCCTGATCAGAAATCCTCTGCACTATATGACTCAAACTTTCAAACTCTTGTGACCCATATTTTTCTCTGATGTGTGGCAGTAACCCTTGAAGAGCTAAATCGGCTAACTGCCGATCATCAAGTACTAAGCTGTAGCATTTATTCTTTACATCTCTTAGCCTGTGTACGAAACTTTCTACCGATTCATCACTGTGTTGTCTCAATTTTGTCAAATCAGTCAGCTTCTTTTCATATACTCCAGCAAAGAAGTACTTGTGAAATTGCTTCTCTAGATCGGCCCATGTAATAATAGAATTAGGTGGTAACGAAATAAACCATGCAAAAGCCGATCCAGACAATGATGAGGAAAATAATCGAACCCTCAATTCATCCCTGTTAGCTGCTTCTCCACATTGAATAATGAAGCGGTTGATATGCTCCATTGTTGAAGCACCGTCCTGTCCAGAGAATTTATTAAAATCTGGTACCTTGTACCGATTTGGGAAAGGAATCAGATCATAGGCTGAAGGGTATGGGATCCGATAAGAGTAAGTATTAAGCTTAGGCTTAATCCCAAATTGCTCTCTCATCACTTCTGCAATTTTATCAGTCCAGTATGCATCTTGACCTTGCCGAGGCACAGGCTGAACTTCTGCTAGAGGTGCTGGCTGATAGGCTTCGATGTATCCTTGTGACAAATGAGCCAGAGCAATCGGCAAATTTGTTATTGCTGGTCCACTAATTTGCTGCACAGGGTTCATCGGCCATGGTGCCGATGCAGGATTCTGAATATCTGCTTGCATATATTGCTGTTGAACCCCTGCCATCTGATACTCAGGCTGAGCAAAGTGCTGTTGAGCTGGCAATGGACCCGTCCCACTTGGATTAGGCCTCATCGGCACATGACTCGCCGATGGTTGATAGACTGCAGCCACCTGTTGCTCTTGCATCCTTGGATGATAGACAGCATAATTCCCTTGATTTGCAGAAACTCCAGCTAGAGGAACAATTGATGCCACCGGTTGGTTTGCAGTTGAAAACCCTTGTTGCATCGGCAGAGGGTTTGCCGATGGACTTGTGTATGATGCCTGATAAGGCGACATGTGGAGTCTTCCTGATGGCAACTGTGCGGTAGGTGGCGTTGTAGTATAGTGCGTCACTTGAGCCATCGGGCGAACCGGAGTAGCTGACGTTATGGGGGTTTTACCCGTTGTATCATGCGTCTGATTTAATCCAGAGTTAAAAGCAGGTAGATCTGGAGACATCCCATATCCCCACCAATCGGCAGGAACTCGTCGATTTTGAACTGAAGGACCCGACATTGCCGATGCCATTAGATCTGTACTTAATTGAGTATTCTTTGCTGAGCTTGACATCGGCGGTGGAGATTCAGCAGCAGGCAGATCTGTATGAGGAGCAGAAACCCCTGGAGCCACAACGGCTGTAGTAGCCGATGGAGCTGTAGAAGATGACATCCCAGGTTGATGATATACTGGGCCAACATAAGCTGGTACTTGTACTTGTCCTTCTTTTAACGATTGAATAACAACATTATAAACAGTATTGGACAGTACGCTAGAGTGATTAATCAATGCATGACTTAATGCAGAGTTAACCATTGATTGTAATTTACCAGGATTGGAGTCAAAAGTAACTTGCCGAGGCAACGGCGGGTCTTGCTTCTGTACCACTTCTTCGCTCCTATTCTTGCTGTAGGATTTCAGGTAAAGCTACCTGTAATCCTCCATAGCTTTCTCCATGGCTTGCCTCTGTTCTTCCTTGAGATCCGCTTCTGACATAGGAATTACGTTCTCCGGATTGATCTCAGAAGAATTCGACATGATGATTTTAGTATGGGTCCCACCGGGCATGTCAAAAGATGTGTTGATGCAAAAAGGCGTTAGATCTGCAAACACACTGGGCAAATACCCAAGTTCGATATCAAGGCGTGCCAGTCGATTTGACCTGTTAATCGACAAGGATGATAAATTTGAATAAAACCCGAACGAGACGACAGCGATACGCCCGGACGTCAAAGCTCAGAAGGTATTGATAACCGTTGAACAGATCAGACGAGACGACAGCGATACGCCCGGACGTCAAAGCCTGAATCATGCTTGGTAGATGTGGAACCTGCAAGGTCGCCAGAGATCAAGTTGATGCAGCCCGTCGATTCTTGAAAGAACTCGTTGAAAAGGAAAAGGTACTGGTGATGAAGTCATCGAAAAGTAGATTGTTTGAAAAGTAGATAAAAGTAATAGATTTGTTGTATTTGATTGATTGACCTTTTCTACATTGCCTCTAGGTACATATTTATACCCTGGTACTATGAGTCCTAAACAGACACGACAAAGTATTACCTAAACAAGTCTTATCTCTAAGGAATAAAAAATAATAACTCATACCAAGGTCGGACTCAAAAGTAAACTATTAAAATATTGGCATAAATATTGCCAGTTTCCTTATCCATTGCTTACGATGAAACCTCTATCGGCACGCTCCTCATCTCTGTAGATTCCATCGGCAAAACCCATCGATAATGATTCAGCTCTGCTTTCCACGTTCTTCATCTCTGTTTTCCATCGGCAACCATGCCTCTCTCTCCATTGGCAACAGCCTTGCGCTCTCATCGGCAAGATCATATTTAACCTTCATCGGCAACCATCTGTTAGCCATACTTCAAAGCAAAGTAAGCTTAAAAGCACAACCACTCCCTTGCCGATCGGAACAGTTTTCGGCTTATATTGACACGTGTCAAAAAATGGTGTCAACAACATTCGGTGCATGGGCGAGGAAAAACACTTTTTGGGCGCTGGATCAGCCAGAGTCGGCTTAGTCGGGTCCCTAAGTCGGCTAAGCTGACTTGACAAAGTTCCTGAAGTGCAAGAATTTACATCACCATTGTGTTCCTCTCATCGAGCTGATCAAAAAACATATATGTCTTGCCTCATTTGAAGTCTAGATGAATTAACTGTGAATTTTAGAAGATTTCATTCAGAATTCATGCCTCCCAATCAGCTTAGCCAGGTCACCAAGCCGGCTAAACCAATTTTTGTTGTTTTTGGCTTTGGAGCAGTGCCTCCAGCCCGAGAAATCTAGCTAAGCCGACTTCAGACCCAGCTTAGCTGATTTGGGGCTATTTTCCATGTTGGTTTGGCTTCCAAATCGATTGAGGACATATTTTGGACGTGGGAAACTTTGAGGTCATGTATGAGAGTTATTTCCTACTAGGATAAGACCACACCCCTATATATAAATAAATTGATCTCATCCTATCAATCAAAACACAAAATCAATCTATAACCTCTTTTTACCCTATTGTTGTCCTCAACCCATCTGCCTGCTGTCTGGTGCTTCTCTCCACGAGATTCATTGGCATCCTAGGCAGCATTGCATGTCCTAGGAGATCCTCCACATGCTTTCTCCTGACGGATCCTTTCGGAGGTGGTTCGGGACCCTTTTCAGCCAATATCGAGCTCTACATCGGCCTTATCAGTCTCTAGATCGATTTGGCCGGTTATGCTACACCCTTGCTGCATTGTAGGTTGATCAAGCAAACCCTTTGGATGTCCAAGGCCCACTGGTGTGTTGACATGGATCAGATTTATCGTCAACACAAGGTCAATGTTGTAAGCAGGATGATGGCACGACACAACATCATATGAAATGGAGTTTATTAGCGCCATAGCCTGCAACACTCAGGAGAAGCAAAGCATGCAAGTGGCATCATAGACAACGCCCAGCACTCAGGGAAGCAAAGCAAGCAAGTGGCATTGGAGCCTGCAGCAGGCAGGACGATGCTCTGCTTCTGCAAGAAGCACAAGTGGTGCTGCAGCAGCATGTCCGTGGCGAGCGACGGTATGTGCTGCGATGGGACTCCACACTATGCCATGATTGGTTTGCAGGGGCAGCTCCAGGGCCTCTATAGGGGCAGTTGGCCCAACCGCCCCCATGGTGTTCTTACAAATCAAGGCACTATGTGGGGCGGCTGGCCCAACCGCCCCTAAAAATACCATTTTTAGGGGCGGTTGGATCCCCAGCCGCCCCTACAGCGGATTTCAAAAAACAAAAAAAGCCCAAATGGGCTAGGATCTTGGCCTGGAACCTTAGGGTCGCCGGCGTTGCGGCTGGCCACTGGCTGTGATCTCGTGCACGACGGATCCGCGCGGGAGGAGCACACGTTGAGGTCAATCCACGCGGCCCTGACGTTGATCCTCCGCTAGGAGAAGTGCCGCCGCCGGATTAAGCCACTGCACCACCGGATCGAGGGCGTCAGGCCCTCCATGCCATTGGATCTGCAAGGGAGGAAGCATGAGGAATGGATCTGCCATGCATCTGGTGGAGGAGAGAGTGGAAAAGGGGCATACTACAGCCTGGACAGAAGAAGAGGAGGATTTGCTAATGTCATCGGAGTAGGAGTAGGATGCAGGAACTAGAGCACTTGTTGTGTCATCGAAGTAGGAGTAGGACGCACGAATGAAGAAGACGCAATGGATGTAGTTTGATGCGAACGTGATGCTCGAGCGCGCCTTGAGCGCCGCCACTCGCCGAGGCCGTTGCGAGCATCGCTGGGGCTTCTGTGAGGGCCACCGGGGCCGCCGCGAGCACCGTTGGGCTGTCGCGAGTGCTGCCGGAGCTGCCTCAAATGCCGCCGCCCACCGGAGCCGCCATGAGCGCCGCCAAGGCCACCGCGAGCGCCGCTTGGCTGATGCGAGCGCCGTCGGGCTGCGGGAGCCGTCTTGTGCGCCGCCGCCCTCTGGGGCTGCTGCGAGGGCCACCTCAACCACTGCGAGCACCGTCGAGCTGCCGGAGTCGCCTCGAGCGCCGCCGCCGTCCGGGGCCACTGTCGGGGCCGCTACTGTGACGAGGTGAGGACGGCGCGCCGCCGCGGGACGCCGTGGGGAGGGGGTGCTGCTCGGCCACCGCCTCCCCTTGGCTGGGCACGGGGTCAGCCCCAATGGGCAGGCGCAACCGCGTAGGAGCCGGCGCCCCACTCCACTCCTTCTCTGCTGTCTGAGCATGAAAGAAAGAGATAGGGAAGGAAAAGAGAGTGAGGGGATTAGGGTTAGGGTTTTCAACCCACCCCTTTTATACTTGGCTGGAGAAACATCAGTTGTCCATCAAGACGGACGACCACGGTTCACTAGAGCCCGCCCAATAAGATGCCAATTGGGAGCTGGCCGTGGGCCGTTTTCGCAAACGGACCGAATGGTTTGCCCTCGGCCTAGTATGAACAGTGCGATATTTGAATTTTTTTTAATTTTCTAGAAACGTATTTATAGAATATTTAAATGAATTGAATTGGATTAATGTAGATATCAAATGGAAAAATTAGCTATGTAACAAATGGAAATATTGATCAGTTCTAAATCCTCTGTATTCATATTTTTTCATCTGAGGTCATTTAGTGGCTGAATTGACCAAGTTTGACCAAGTCAAATCTTGGATTTTAAAACATATGACTAGTGTTTATTAGCACTTTCTCAAAAGCAAAATTGACTTATGTAACAAATATATATTTTGATGAGTTCTACAAACATGGTATTAAAAATATTTTCATTTGAGGTCATTTAGTGGCTCAATTGACCAAGTTTGACCAAGTCAAACCTTAAACTTAAAAAATGACAATTAGACTGCATTATTTAAAGCCCTAGATTGTCTTAATTTGAAAAGTTATGAATACCAAGATTGGTCTACTCATCAAGATCTATATTTGTTACATAGTTTATTTTTGCATTTGAGAAAGTGTTAGTAAACATTAATCATAAAATCTTAAATCTCACAAAGACTTTATAAAACTATATGTGAGACTTGTGGATTTAGAACTACACTTTGCTAACACTTTGTCTAATGCAAAAATAAACTATGTAACAAATATAGATCTTGATGAGTTATACAATCTTGATGAGTTGTACGATAAACTAGGTAATTTAGTGTCTCGTGATGGAGCTGCCCCTAAAAATCAGCCCCATTTGTAGGGGTGGCTGAAAACACCAACCGCCCTTACAGTGCTATCTGTAGGGGGTGGCTGATTTACTGGTGCTCGCCCAACCCACTGTAGCGGCGGCTTAATCACAAGTTGCCCCTGCAGTGACAAGGGTTTGGCTCTTAAAAATCGTTTTTCACATAGTGCCACAACAATGTCGTGGCAGCATGGTCAGTCAATCGAGCGGTGCCGTGCGTTCGATCAGGGGCCTTATGCGGCATTCTATAGAACAAGGCGTGACTGTCGCCGGCGGTGTCAAACGTGTACCATGCGCGGGCGGCGTCATCGCCTTTCTACACGCGGCAGTGTCGAACGTGTACCATGTGCGGGCGGGTGCCACCGAGGCTAGCATGGGAACACCCACGATTGCGCACGCGCGATCCCCTCCTCGTCGCTGACTCATACGTGACGAGGCACCACCGGACAGCCTGGTCACCTTACTCTCAACTCAGTCGCATCGGTCGCCGGAGCCCACCCGGTACGGGTACGGCGGTACGCCATCGCCATGTTCGCTGGCCCGACGAATCGTCAGAGTGGTCGTCGAGGCTTCGAGAATTGGTGTCGGCAGAGTTGGACCCTGCGGCAGGTGGCCATAAAGGTTAGCCACTGCATCGGTCGCCGTGTAGGCTCGAGGACGCCGTAGTGGTTGCAGTTCGTGGTGGCCATGGACCTCGGGCATCGCCACTCGGCAGTAGGCTTTGCACGCGGTGGCCGGAGGGAGGGCCGGGCCCATGGGGTATGGCGGTGGCTGGAGGGAGGGCCGGGCCCATGGGGTATGGCGGTGGCTGGAGGGAGGGCCGGGCCCATGGGGTATGCCAGGTCGGCCACGGCGTACCCTGTGGGGCAGCCTCCTGCCAATTGCATACTGAAATTTTGCACGTTTCGAAATCGGTTCGAACCCCTAGTGACGCACTTAATTTGTATTGTTTTCCTATGTTTTTCAATTCCAGTATATATAGTGCTCTATTTTTGAGCGACCCATCACACTTCACACTAACTATAGTGCTGCATTTTATTATTTTATTTTTCTCCATTTCCCGACGGTATTCTTTCGTACTGACTAGAATAAATATTTTTGATAAAAAACACCTTTAATAGCTTCTCCAATTAGATTGCCAAATATTGTCATTCTTTATTTTTGACAGATAGATCAAATATCAATTTTTATTAAAATGGTTTTTCTATCTTTATCCCTCTACATATTATTTTCCTATTTTCTAAGTAGTGTTTGTTCTTTTGTATTTTTTGACTAGTGCTTGAATTTTCTCTCTAGTCACAATAATATAAGTAGTCACATTGAGGTGAAAGAAATCCCATTCAGAGCTACTCTTAATGTCAAGATGCAGTATTGCAAGTTTCTTTTATAGCTTCTCAATACTAAAAGTATGGGTGATGCTAAAACACAGGTGATTGGTTTGGTTCAGGTGACGTTCGGGGGCCTGAGCACCACAGGCGACTGAGATATATGATTTGTGTTAAATTATTGATGAACTATTTGAGATCAATAATAATGTGTAAAGAAGGGATTGAAATGGTTTGGTAAATTTATTTATTGAGAAGAAACTATTGCATGAGGGTATAATCTGTGACTTTGCATCTCAAAAATGTTCAAGAAATTCTTTTAAGTGATGTCATGAGTCAACAAGTAAGTGCTTACGGTTACATTTGTCCTTTTCTATATAGAGACACTCTGTGCAAGTTATTTTGGGAGGTGGAGGAAAGCTTCCATATTACTTCTCACCCTAGGCCCAAAAGACTCATGACCGACACTGCCGATCCCAAAAACTTGAGCAATGGGAAGGGTTCAATCCCGCATCCCGCACAGGGCCTCCATTGAAGGCCGCTCCAGGGTGGTACCATCAGAGAAAATCCATCAAGCATCTAGTTTATTATGTCACATGCCTTCCAAACAAAATATGAAGAATTAGATCTCTTCTCTATCTCTGCCCCTTTATATTTATTTACTATAAATCCATCCCCTCAACCACCCCATATAGTCATGTCTAATCAAAGTCCATCCAAATTTGTGTACCAAAGTAATCCAACTTCATACAAATGAATGGACTGATCTCTCCTCAAGCCTGCTTCTATTATTCATTTTTTGAAAGGGTTCTTCTGTTATTCATTGAAGCTTCTAAGGCCAGAATCATTTGGATAATGCACATCGTTCAATCCAGGCAGGACCAAAGGAGGGAGCGGATCCAGTTGTGTATCAAATGTCTGCAAACTGTGACTTGGTTATATCCCTGTTTTGACGCGTCTTGGCTCCATCCGGTCACGGTAAAATTGGGTCAGACACACTTTGGATTCGTACCCCAATTATGCTCTATGATGAAAATTTTGTTGGAGGCAGTCTTGGCACCAACCTGGTCAAAAAAAAAGGTTCATGGTATTAAATTGGGTAGGACGTGATCTTGGCTCCACTTTGGTTGTGACTATTGGTGTGAAAATTGGTTCGTCGGGATCTTGGGATCCAACCGGGTTTAGGGTTCATGGTAAATTTGTTTGGACGCAATTTCGGCTCCACCCAATCAAAGTTCATAATAAAAATTGGTGGACACACTTTGGCTTCACCCAGTTGACAGTAAAATTGTTATGGATGCGAATTGGCTCCATTCCATATCAAACAAACATGCATATAGTTTCTACCAAATCTACATATGTAAATTTTCCTATCTATATTCATGCCGTGCATAAAAGAAAATTAAGAACTGGCATGTTATGGCCATTAAACATCAAGTGGCCACGGTATCCAGAGACATCGTAACTCTTACAACTGTGTGTACTGCAGCTCAAGTGAGGAAACATGTTTCCACCTATTCTTTTCATGCCCCTTCAGTAGTGCTTGCTGGAACTCCATTGGCATAATCTGGAATACTGGATTCCCACCACTTGACCTGGTCTGTGAAGCAAGAAACAATTCCAACACTGGAATATTCAGAGAATTAGTTATCACGGCAAGCTGGATCATTTGGACCACCAGGAACAAAGTGATCTTTGATGGGAAAAGCTTCAGCCTCTTCCAGTGGAAGATTGATCTCAAAGTTGAACTTGGTCTGGTTAGTATCAAGGCTAAAAATAGAGTTGCTGAGAAAATTGACAGGTGGTGTGAGAATTTCACATAATGTATTATTTCCTTTTTCTTTTTTGGGCATTGCTTGCCTTGTATTTTTTTCTCTCTCTTTTTTTTCTCCCTCCCTTCTCTTCCTTTGTACATACTGTTGTTGTAACTTGACCTCATATATAAAATACCAAACATATAGGTAGGGGGATCCCCTGCTGACTTTCTCAAAAAAGTGGCCACGGTACATCTACCAAATCAAAGATTGGATGTACAGATAAAATTAGCTAGCTTTGGCTAGCATCCACTGTCTGCACAAATCTTGCATACAACATGGTCAACAAAGATTGGATGGAACAGGAGGGGCTCGCACCCCCACTGAAATTTTATTAAAACTTAAGAAATGCAAAGGTTATGTGTAGATATAACCAAGTAATGAACAAAAAGAAAAGGTTGTGGATGTTATATTCTGTTAGCCATGTCCCTCGCGCATTACTTTCAAAAAAAAATGTCCCTCGCGCAGAAACTCAAACTAGTTCTGAAGCTCTGTATTGAAAGGGAATCAACAAGATCAAAGGACGGCAGGTAGTGCTTATATGTCAAAACATGTAAATCCATGATCTTACACGATATAAGGAGACTGAAATTTAGTCTTCAAGATAAATCACCTGTGTATATTTGTGACATAAATAAATCAAATCGTCTTGGTTGACACACATACATGTCGCATGGCATGTAATGGATCAAAGTGCATACATGCCCAAATGATTCGACAAAGGACACATATGCTGACTTATTTCAACTTAGCACTATGTCATGACTTAGAAAATATTAATATTTGCAAAGCGTGTGCGAAATAAATACACATGGTTGGCTAAAATGCTAAATAAGCTAGCAACCAACAATGCTGCTGGGAGTATACATTCAATCCCCAACAAATCAACTCATATCATGATTAAATTAATGGCTTACACATGCATCCCTCTGCGACTACAAGACTGAAGACTTTTTTCTTCGTAGTTTGTAATAGAAAGCTATAAGATATTATCTTTATTTGTTTTGTCTATTCATGTTGAAACTCAAGTAGGGTTTTTTCTCTTCAGAGATGTAATTATGAAAAGTATTTGCTTGTTCTTTTACATTTGTCCCTTGTAAATCAAACCTAAACCAATTTTCTTGTTAGCTGACGTTTAGGCAGGTCATAGCCACCTGTTCCCTGCCATCATGGACTATCGTCAGCCATTGCCAAGCTCTACTGGCACCTTAGAATTGGCAGCACACATCAGGAAAAATATGGGATCACAAATTTAGCCTAGCATAACTAGGACAACGTGATGCCATCCTTGTGGAGAAAAATCATACCCACCCAGATTGAACTAAATAAATGATTATCAGTAAGCATCATGGTGTGTCGGAGCCAACTGCCCTCTCCATCTCAATACTAGAAAGGTTTCACTACTGCAAAACTAACCTTCACAACCGGCCCATATATGATTATTGGTTGCTTATGAACCGGCAGTGATAGTGTGTATCGACCCATCATTGCCTATTTATGGGGCTCAAATTGGTAGTTACAGGAAAACTAGTAAATGACATTGGGGTCATCACTGCGGGTTCCTATCATTGCTAGTTCTTGGCACGAACCGGTAGTGATATACTATCATCATTGTCGGTTCGTTGCTTGAAACCGTAGTGATAGGTATACTACTAGCAATGGTAGATTGCACAAAAAATTTCATAACTTTCTTGTATAATGTCCGATGAAGACGAACTTTATATCAAAGTTGTAGTACTCAAATACATCTACAACTTTGTAGTTGATGACTTAATTGATTCACAAGGTTGTATAGAGTTAATAACGAAGGATACCATATGCTCTATAGTGACAAGTGAGTGTATAACGAAGGATCTCAAATGGAAAAATAAACCAAAACAAAAATTGTAGGTCTCAAAAATTTATGCAACTTTCTAGTTCACAAAGTTTTCATTTTTAGTCATTTTGATGTTGGATATTTGATTCATAAGATTTTGTAGAGTTAATACCAAAGAAATCCATATGCTCTATACTCACAAGTGAGTTTGTAGTGGTAGATAAAGATCTCAGATGGAGAAACGACTAAAACAAAAGCCGTAGACTTGAAAAGCTATGCAACTTTGTAGTTGACAATATTTTAATTTGAAAATATCTATCCAACAAAAATATGTTTGAATTTCTCACATTTGAAATATGAATTTTTCAAATGACCTCAGATAAGAAACAACCAAATAAATTATATATGTCTAAAAGTTGTGCTGGCATTGATAACATTTTCATTAGTAATCACCTATCAAAGAAAAGTTACAGTTGAATTTCTTCATAGCTAGAATTTATATTCTTCAAAGGGCCTCCAATGGAGAAAATGACCAGAACAAAAGTTGTAGATCTCAAAAATCTATAAAACTTTGTAGTTAACAATTTTTTATACTCATCTAGAGTCTCAAACACTCGTTTGAAAACTAGATGAACATAAAATGGGGAGGGCAAATATCCCAAATGGACACAAGTGTCTTATGGGTGGAGTGGTTTGGGGATGAATGCATGAAACCTGAGGTTATACAGGTTTGAGATCCAATGGCCGCGAAGCTTATGTTTTTTTAGCAAAAAATCGCATGACCTGTGACTTTACCGGTGGGGTGTCCTGTTATTAAAATTTGTTTTATCTATTTTCTCTAGCCCAAATTTGTTTTTTTTGGGAGGAACCAACTAGCTGTGATGAGGCCCCTCGTCACTATTACTTTCTTGCTACCTATTCAAAAAGTCGTCACTCTGATGAAATTTTTGAATTGGCAGTAATGGGCTGTTTTGGAGTAGTGCTCACTTGCTAGTAGAATGCCACTAACACTTTCGTTGGTTGGCTCCCTCCCTTAGTTTTTCCTGTTGTGGCAATGCATCCTTTTCTATTGCTTCTTCATTGCTGATGAAATGATAACGACATGCCCATTGCAAGTTGCCTAACCTGGTTTTTGCCAGGTGGGGCTAATAAATGGACACGCCCTATGCAAATCTAGCCATGGACCCACACACCAAGGCCACCATCCGCTTTACTCATTCCCCATTCAAAAGGATCAACCATGGTTATCCAAAGAGCTTCCTCTCACAACGAATGCATTCGGATATATGCCCACCATATATTATTGTTGTCTCATATATGGAAGGGGGAAGGAGGCAGCAATGGGGACAAGAGAGGAGAGGAGAGATAGAGGTAGAGTTGATGGTGTTGAGAAAGGGAGTGAGAAAATGTCTAATCGAACCTATGACATGTGGGGTTGCACTGTCAAGTGGGCTCAAATTACATGAAAACCACTAAAACTAGTTTGAGAGGCCAAAATGGAATGGTACTAATGGTTGAGGTGCCAAATTATCAGGTTTTGTAGTTTAACATTGCAATTTTTAGAAAACACAAGAGTTAAAGTATAACAACTGCACTTGCTCTATATAATAATAATGCAAAATTGATGAACTACGGATGTTAACCATCTCACATGCAATTAGGTGTGTCCTTTATGGAACAAACAATTTTTCATATAGGTAGGACATTTTTGTTTACCTTTTTTGTCGAATATTTATTTTGTTTGTTCATAGATAGTTGTTTGAGGAGAACAATGGAGATTATAGAAATATTATTATAAAGAAAATGTTGCGGGAGGCACCCTTGCCATAGACCCCAGACAGCCCCGTGGCCCTTGCTTATAGTGATACCCTCGCTAGCTTTTTTTCTAGGTCACCAGTGACTACTGTTTTTGTGAAAGGCACAACAGATCGAGACCCTCGCTAAGGCTATAACCTGCATACCTCTTATCTTCCACATGTGCGGGGCGATGGAATACCAATGCTTGGGGAGTTCTCAACCGCGCCTCGGAGGACCGAGGACATGCCTTCTTCGCACCCTTGCAAGCCCGCGGACGGATAACGCAAGCATGATATAGCCAGCGGGGTGTGGACGACTGTCCCCTGCAGTTGTTAGAGTTTGGGGACAATGCAAGGTTTTTCTCTTGGATGGGCCTGTGGCCAGTGGGCGGGCATGTTGGAACCCTAATGTAAAAAGTCACGCTCCTTGCTATGCCCTATAAATACCAAGGGGTGGCGTTGTGTAAGGGGTTTGTTTTGGCCATCTTAATACTCCACATTTATACGTACCTTCACAAGTTTACCTCTCCCCTCGACTCTCCTCCCTGTGGTAATCTCTTGACCCTGTTTCGCTCAAGGGTAGGGGGCAGGCATGAACCCCATAGAAAAGTTGTTACGATGTGACCGTTTTGCTTCCATTCACTACGGGAAACTGATAATTCGCCGTGTGCCTGGGGCACACGGCGAACGGCAAGAAACACACGGCGAAGTTTTTGCCGTGGGTGGCCCACGGCAAAGCCGGCACGGCGACCAGCAGCACGGCGAACGCGAGTTTGCCGTGTGCCTTTTATCGGGCACACGGCAAATATTTTTGCCGTGTGCGACGGTGGGCACACGGCAAAAAAAAGCAACAGACGGCGGGAGACGGTGGCGCGGTACTTTGCCGTGTGCCTTGGAGGGGACACACGGCAAACTTTTCCTCTTTGCCGTGTGCCTCTGGAGGAAGCACACGGCGAAGATGGGGAGTTTACCGTGTGCCGCTGTCCCCAGCACACGGCAAAGTGTGAAGTTTGCCGTGTGCCTGGTCGCCTGCACACGGCAAAGTGGACAGTTTGCCATGTGCCCGTGCTCCTGCACACGGCGAAGTCCTCCAACCAGTACCAGAAACGGTCACTTTGCCGTGTGCCTTGCTAATTGCACACGGCAAAGTGACCACAAAATTCCTGTTTTAATTATTTTTCGCGTATAAATTTCCCCAATCAAACAAACATCACAGGCATTATACATATATTACAACCAGCATCACAGGCATTATAAATATGTTAAAACAAGCATCACAGGCATTATACATAGATAAATTCACAAGTTCGATAATATATGAATCTCAAGTTCACAAATACGTATCGACAAGTTCATAAGTACAATAACTTCACAAATGCAAAGTTAAGGGCACCGTTTATGGCTGAGGTGGGTCGAACAGAGGTGGGAACAACTGCTGTGGGGGTAACGGAGGTGACATGCCCGGCGACATTTCTGGCGCATTCGATGCCGCCGATTGATTCTGCAGAAAGGAAAATAGATTACATGTGATACATAAATCAAGTTCTCTAAGTTATAATCTAAAATATTCAAAATTTCATCAAAGTCTCTAAGTGAGTAAGTCTCTACGTTCTCTAAGTCTCTAATAGTATCTAAGTCTCTACTTTTCTAAGTCTTTAATAATTGAAATGAAACTAGAAGGTTGTCAAGTGACTCTCAGGAGGAGTTGCAGGAGCCGGAGTCGGAACTGGAGGGAACATCATCGGAGGTAGGGGTTGACCTATCTGAACAGAAAGACCTTGAATGTAGTTGTACATCTGGAGCATCTGCTGCTGAACCTCGGCCTGCTGCCTCGCCGTCTCGGCCTGCTGCCTCACCGTCTCCTCCTGGCGTATCCTTCTCTCTTCGGCTAACGCCGCCTCGTGTGCCGCCGCTTGCGCTGCCAGTTGGGCCTACAATTTTTTATCCCAATGTTACAATGCAAAGCAAACATATGTATAAATTGAATGAAAGATGAATAAATTAGAAAATAACCTGAAGTTCCTGCACTTGGAGCTATGCCGCGGACATTTGTGGGCGTATGGCTGGGCTACTACTCGTGCTCCTTGCTCGAACCTAGGCGAGAGTGGGAGTACTGGCCGTGTCTAGAGTGTCATTGCCTATATAGTACCGGCCATGCTTCTTGCCTCCTCCCACCCTCATGATGATCTCTCCATCAAGGGGATGGGTGCTCGGATCCCACTCTGGCCCATGGACCTGTCTTCCCGCCTCTGTGTAATCGCTAATGCGGGTGTGGACGGAGGGATTGCTGTACGCCGAGGGCGGGTCGTCCTGGTTGTAGGTGACGTCGGACACCTTGCCCTTGTGGGCCAAAACCCATCCCATGAACTGGGAACACTCAGCGCCTTGATGTGCCTAGGACTGCAAAAAACAGCAAGTTGATTACAAATTATGAAGAATTGAGCGTTAGAATAAAGAAATGATTCCACATACCCATCTAGCCCTGTATTCATCGTTGCTAAGGCTGCCTTGATGGTGTGCTGGACCTGGCATCAGCAAACGCCGCTCACGGCCAGCGTTGTGCTTCTCCTCCCACTCAGGGGTGAACCACTTGTCCACTATGCATTCCCAGCACGTGGAATCATTGTGGCACCACCATGCGGGCACCTACACGTGATCAAGTGAATGACATATAAGAAGATCAAATTAAGCGATGTAGTTAATCTGAGAATAAATCAAAATTTACCTCCATGTATTGCTCCCGAGTCAGCTTCAAATTTCTTGCAGCATCTTTTTTCATCTTCTGCCCAAGGAACTGAGCCGCGTAGTTTATGACACACTGAACTTGCGCCTCGTAATGCATGTCTAGCACCAACTTAATGCATCGATTGTCAGCGACAACCGCCGCCTGTTCTGCTCCTCCTTCCGCACACTTGTAGAAATCCTACAATATAAACACGATGTATCAAGTCATTATTACAAACATATCCAATGAATACGATGTATTGAGAAGTGTAGTATGAGGAAGACTTACCCACAGCTCAGCCTTCACTCGCTCCGCCTTGTTAGCGAAGCACCTATTTTCCCTATCGATCTGATCGGTGGCGGCACGGTAGTGTGCCCACGTCCAGGCCGGCTCGTACCTTCCACTAATGTGGACCATGCCTGGGAAGTGCACCCAGCACAAAAGACCCAGGATGCCATTGACCTTGCGTTTGTGAGCACCTCCACTGACTATTTCCCAACTCCTGCCAAAAGTTATTAAGATAAAACATTAGTTTCTATTGTGATTGTGTTTTTCAAGTTATCAAATGAAAAGGTAGTGATAACATCTAAAGTTACTTATAGTGGCGGGGAGGGTCGAATCACCGGTCGACCGGCAAGAGGTATCGACCTGTTCGGGAGTCGTGAGGGACCTCGCAACCAGACAGACGGCGTACTAGAGGCACCCCCTGTCGTGTCCTCCTCCTCCTCCTCCTCACCACCCGACGACTCCGCGGACGGTACGCTATCGTCCTCCTGCTCCTCCTCCCCCTGCACCTCCTCCTCCTACGACTGCTCCTCCTGCTGCAGCTGCTCTACAAGCACCTTCGGTCGACCCTTCCCTCGACCCTTGGGGCCACCCTTCCCTCGACCCTTGCCTTTGGTGCCCCTAGCGATGGACCCCTCAGCTCCCTCGGAACTTGAGGCCATTCTTCTGAAAACAGACGCACATTTTCGCTGAATTCCGCCGCCCACCATCTTGATTCAATCGCCTGCAATCACAAACAGAGCCCCAATCAGCACGTATAAACAAGTAGAAGTAAGAAAAATATGCAAAATAAACAAGATTTAATTAGAAACTAACATGTATTAGAAATAATCATCTTGATCGGGATTAGCTGGATCATAAGTCTCATCATCACTATCATGCATGTCGAGATAACCAGGCCCGTGCTCCAAAGGAGGAATGTCATCATCAACCCCTAATTGTAAACTTGTAAGTAATTCTAAGTCCTTAGCATTATGAACCTCATCTCCAGCATCCTCGTCATCAATTCTTTCATCATCGTCTACTTCCATTCCAATCGCTCCAGTTAAGTCTATCACAAAACGCCCTTCTAGCCCATCTTCTTGAAAGAACTCTCCGTCATATGTATTTGGATCTATGTTGTAATCTTCATTGTTTGGGACAGGTAGTTTACCATGTGGCGATACCTTGTACACAACGTCCCAACCCTTTAGACGTTCGTCGGTTTTGCACGGGTATGAGAGATAATAAACTTGTGTGGCTTGTTGAGCCACAATATAGACATCGTCTCCTGGATAGATGGATGACTGTCGAATTTCGACTAGTCCAAGATTAGAGCTGTGTCACACTTTGTTAGGATCAAACCAATGGCATTTGAATATGACGGGCTTAAGAGGTTTGCAACCAGGAAACGTGAGTTCATATATTTCTTCAATTCTTCCATAATACTCAACCCCATCAAGTCCTATGGTACAAACTCCGGTATTTGTGGTTCTTCGATTGGACCGACTCTGCTCGTGGCTTTTTGTGTGAAAGCGATATCCATTCACGTCATAGCCGGAGTATGACATGACCCTATAGGCACAACCATGGGCAACCAATCTCAACTCAGGACTCATAGACACATCATTTTGACCCTGCAAGTAGAAGCATGATAGTTCATTATATTATTCGCACATACGAGGAACTTGTGATGTCAAACACAAAGTACGAACTCCAGAATGACCGTACCTTTTGTTTGAGCCAAGAAATGAAATCGGGCGATATACGTCCCACACCCTTATTAAGAAGGGTATCAACTTGCTGCGGGGTCGATGCCCTATTTCCCCGCCAGAATTGATGAGTAAACTCTCTATATGAACAAGAACAAGATAGGGGGGTTGGATGCAGAATAATGACCATACACTAGCAATAATTGAGAATAGTTTGTTGCGAACTTACTGAATGTATGACTGCATTTCGGAAAGGTTGGTCAACACATACATCATGATAGTGCGCCACTCTTCATGTTGCAAGGTATTAGGAATCGCAACACTTGCACTTCCGAGTTGCCCTCTAAAGAGGCTGAGGTTCGATTCATTTTCGTCTGCATTGTAACGAGGGATTGGATTATGCACGTTAGGAAGAGTGTCAGCATAGTATTTTGTTGTGAAGTTTGACACCTCCTCAGTACAGTATGCCTCTGCAATGGAAGCTTCAATTTTGCATTTATTTTTACACTTGGTTCGAAGAACCTTTTGTTGTCTCTCAATTGCATAGCACCAACGGCCCTGCACAGGCCCCCCCATTCATGCCTCATACGGGAGGTGCAAAATCATATGCTGCATCGGATTGAAAAAACCGGGTGGAAAGATCTTCTCCAACTTACAAAGCAACACAGGAGCCAATTCTTCCATTTCTGCAACCACGGATCGAGATAACTCCTTAGCACAAAGGATGTGGAAGAAATGACTTAACTCTGCCAGCACTAGCCACACATGGTCAGGGAGATAGCCTCAAACCATCACCGGAAGAAGCCGCTCAATCCATATGTGGTAGTCATGACTCTTGAGCCCATTGATTCGCATAGTACCTAAGTTCAGCCCCCTCCTCAGATTCGCTGCATACCCATCGGGAAACATTAAAGTTTGGAACCATTCTAGTACTTCCCTCCTTTGGTCCTTCTTCAGGATGAATTCGGCTGGAGGCTTTTTCCATTTCTTGCCATCTTTGGGAGGTGGAATGTTGAGCTTTGGTCTATTGCATAACCTAGCTTGATCCACTCTAGCCTTAACATTGTCCTTTGTTTTATCAGAAATATCCATGATTGTACCACAGAGTGCCTCGGCGACATTCTTTTCCGTGTGCATCATATCAATGTTATGTGGAAGAAGAAGGTCATCCATGTAGGGGAGCCTCCACAAGCCCGACTTCTGAGTCCAGGCATGCTCCTCACCATATCCCACAAAACCACCACCTTCTTCGTTGAACTTGAGCGCGTCTAACTGTGCACGAACCGCGACACCTGTCAACATTTGTGGTGGAGGGTCTTCAACCATGACACCTTTTGTAAAGTTCTTAATGTCTCGTCTGAATGGATGGTCAATAGGGAGGAATTGTCGGTGTTTGTCGAACGAAGAATACTTGCCACCCTTTGTCAACCAGATGAACTTGAGAGCTGCCTTGCACACTGGGCATGGGAACTTCCCGTGGACACACCAGCCGCAGAATAGCCCATACGCCGGCAAGTCATGCAGGGAGTACATGTACCACACTCGCAGTTTGAAGTTTGTTTTTGTAGCTCGATCATATGTCCATACCCCTTCCTCCCAAGCATGGAGCAAATCATCAATCAGAGGCTCCATGTACACACTCATATTATCCCCCGGGTATCCAGGAATTATCAACGACAAGAATATGTTCTGTCGCTGAAAGATGACACCGGGGGGGGAGATTGAGGGGGATAACGAACATGGGCCAACAAATGTACGGGGCAGCCAACATTCCATAAGGATTGAACCCATCTGTTACAAGCGCAACACGTACATTACGAGCCTCCCCAGCTTCCTCACGATGACACCTGTCAAAATGTCTCCATGCTTCAGCATCGGCTGGATGTACCATGTTCT
>JALGXP010000912.1:6562-20204 GCA_023333625.1 Bothriochloa decipiens
GTGGTACTTCTCTACACCTTTCAAGTGACAGTTGTGCTCAGTGACTATTGACACTTTCCAATAATCCTTCCACTTTCCCTTGAATGCATGCACCCTCCACGGACAGCCATCGCTGGATCTCATGCACTTAACTTCATATACACACTTTGTGAACTTTGCTACCCAGAACTCCCTCTGTAGTGATACAGCCCAATGCTTGACTGCCTCCATCAATTCTTTCTTCTCTGTGTACATCGCTCTCTCGATTACCTCATTTTCCTTATACTCCCATGGAACATGGTATCCCTCTGAAATAGCAAGTCCATAGAAGTCTTCATTAGACCATTGCTACGGATTCACATTGCATCCTTTCTCATCAGAAGATTCATCACCCTCCACTTCCTCATTCGTCGCATCTTCGTTTTCCATTGCCTGAACAATGGAGTTGATCCTCTCGTCCTCATCTGCCAAGCCTCTTGACTCATTGGTTTCTCCTTCTCTTTCTGATTCCCACACATCCTGTCTCTGTTCTTCTCCTTGCTGAGCACGGTCGTTTCCCTCTTCTATTTCAGCATCAGTCCTAACCATGCTTGTACCCTCTACATCTTGTAAGGTTGCATTGTCTTTATCGTGCACCTCCATGAAAATGCTGGGTTCCCAGCCCCGCTGCAATGCATTTTCTACGTACTATTTTCATCTTTCGGTGCAATCTACCGACATCAATTCCTAGAAGCATTCTTCGTTGCCACGGTTGACTACTACATTTACTTTTATTGTGGTAACCTCTGAGTTGATATGAAATGCCCTCATTAACCAGTTACACACTGACCAAAAATTTCTTTCCGCTGGCCTATCTATCCCCTTTAGTGTTGACCCAAATTCAGACAGATCTATACCATACGGGCTATATCTGACAGTGCCACTACCATGGAACAACCGAAACATCACTTTAGTTGACATATCTATTCAGAGAAAATACGATATTCATCACATTTCAAATCATGCAATCCATTGTTTAAAGCATAGCATAAACATCATTATTCCTAAACCCTACACCCTAAACCCTAAACCCTAAACATATCTATTCAGAGAAAATACGATATTCATCACATTTCAAATTATGTAATCCATTGTTTAAAGCATAGCATAAACATCATTATTCCTAAACCCTAAATATATCTATTCAGAGAAAATACGATATTCGTCACGTTTCAAATCATGCAATCTATTGTTTAAAGCATAGAAGAAATATCATTATTTCTAACATGAACTGCAATGCTCTAACATCATTATTTATAGATCTAATATACATACTACTCACAGATCTACCCAGAGTCAACTAAAAATTAAACAACTCTAGTGCACATTATATTTTACTAATGCATAGCAACAGACTTATAATGTATGAGAAACTTACCTAAAAGCCGAGGTCTCAAACTGATAGGGCTTCGCCGTTTACTTCCTTCTCTTCCCTCCTCTCCTCTTTCTTTTTTTCTAGAAAATTTAGTGAATATAATAAAAATCTAAAGAGGGGGCTGGGTATATGTAGACGGAGCCCAAAAAACGCCCACTGTGTGGGCGTTTTTTGCGCGCCAGGGGGCCGCCTGCAAAAGTGCGCGGCCGGCCTCGCCCTTTTGCAGGCGGCCCCCTGGCGCGCAAAAAACGCCGTTGCTCCGAGGCCCGCCCGCAAAACAGCGCGCACTTTTGCAGGCGGCCCCCTCGCCACCAAAAAACACCCACGCAGTGGGCGTTTTTTGGGCGCCAGGAGGCCGCCCGTAAAAGCCGGCACCGGCGGCGGCCGGCCCTGTGCCACGTCACATATAACGCCCACACAGTGGGTGTTTTTTAAAAAACGCCCATCGTAGACGACTAGTTCTGTCATATTTCGAAACAAAAAATTAAAATTATAATTTTTTTTAAAAAAATTAAAAATAAAAAAATTCCACAATCGGTCACACACACAACGCGTGTACGGTGGAAGAACGCGTGTTGGCCCACGTATGTGAAGTTGAAGTCCAAACAAAAGCTGGAGGAAGGACAACCATTTCCAGGCTTTACGCAAGTCATGCAGTCAACTGTAGTAGAGATGCATGAATGCGCGTACATATACATATACAAACAAACAAACAACAAAAGAGAAACACGCTAAGGTTAACGGTTCTGTTTTCCTGTTTCTTGCGAATAGACTAGGCAGGGCCTTGTTTAGTGTGGAGAATTTGTTTTTAAATTTCACTACGTAACCATAAAAATGCCGGCATATGTACGAAGTACTAAATTTAGATGAAATTAAAAACTAATTGTACAGTTTAGTTGTACTTTGCGAGACGAATATTTTAAGCCTAATTAGTCAAAATTTTAATAATTTTTACCAAATACAGACGAAATGGTACAGTGACGTTATATGGATTTTTGCAAACTTTACACAACCCAAGTTGCGGAACTAAGACTATCCGCACTCATGTTCCCCTATGTTCATCTTTTAAAAAGAATATTCTCTCCTAGTCAGCCAGTTTCTCTCCTCTATACTACTTTCTTCCGCACCCTCCATTCTTTATATCATCCTTTATCAGCTATGGGTCGCACGTGTCAAAAATATTTTATTTTTTCTCTCTCCCTTTTTCCTCTCTTCTTCCCTCGGTCGCTCCGCCCAACTCAGCACGCTCTAGCTCACGTCTCGTGCTCGTCCGCTGCCCGCCCGCCGCCGCCGCGCCAATGGTGTCGCCGCGGCCGTCGCTCCCTGCTTCCTTCCGGCGGTCTGGCCTCCGCTCTGCGCTCCGGCCCTCGCCGGCTTCGCGGCGCGTCCTCTTCGTTCCGTCCTCCGCGGCGCACAGATCCGCCCTGCTCGGCTGCCCGTTACGGTGTAGCGCCGTCGGTGGCTCGGCCGGCCGCCGGCTGCTCGCCCGCCGCAACTCCAGCAGACCGAGAAGCTGCCGCTCCGCCCGCTCCTCTCTCTCCCCCTTCTTCCTCTCTCCCGTGGCCAGTTCTTCTCTTTTGCTAGCGGCGGCGGCGGGGGCTCGGGAGGCGGCGACGTGCTCCATGGCGAGCCCAGATCCAGTGGCTTTCTTCCTAGACCCCGTCCCCTTCTTCCGACACCGTGCTCCGTGCTCCGGCGAGGCGCAGCGCGTGCGGCCGGCGCGGCGGGGGCGGCCGTCTTCTCTTCATCTCCCTCGAGGTTGCGGCTCGCCATGTTCCTCCACTTCCTTCTACTCGCCAGCAGCACAGGCTAGGGTTAGGGGAGAGACTCCACCGGCGGATCCTGCCGCCCTGGCTAGCTCCAGTTGTCTTCTCTGGCGCTGCGACAGCCCTGCGCTCCGGCCATGGCGGCCTCCTCCCTCTTCTTTGCGCGAGCATGGACGGCCTCCTCCCTCCTCTCTCTCTGTCGCGAGCCGATCTCTCTCCTCTCTCGGCGCGTGATAGGGCCGGGTGGTCCCCGCGTGGCACATGCCGGAGGACGCCGTACCTAATACACAGAATCTTGAGCTTCCTAGGACCGGGGTCCAAGACCCGCTGCGGTGTTTTCTTCCTAAATGTGCTCCTGCAGGAAGTGGATCCAGAACCCACTGCGGATGGTCTAAATATGGCCTAGATGTTAATGGTCCATGGCTGCTACAGAAAGGATTCCGTGTCTCTTTTTTCCTTTATTCTTTCCGAAAGAGGAAACAGAGATGCATGCTGCATTATATCGGCTTGGATGCATGCATGCATGGGAGGTTGGGAGCCATTGATGATTGATTGATCTAGTAGAGCAACAACAATAGGACATCTCAAAGCAAGACGTGGGGGACATCGACGAGCAATTTGCCACAATTTTATATGTTTGGATATATAAAAGGAATCGACGGGCTCCTTTTGTCCTTGTCACTCGGTGCAGCGTGGCTTCATTTACTGGACACTGGATCTGGATTCTCCGATTCTGGATGCTTCATTTTCTGATGACGGGTGGGTGCTGGGACTACTGGGTAGCATGGCACATTGGCACCCAGCAAGGTGACCGCCTGTCTCTGTCGTGTAGTGTGAGCAGATTAAACATGCTTACAGCGATTTGTTTTGGCAAATCAAATAGCTGAGCTTATAACCTTTAAATAGCGACTTGTTTACATTTTGCTTGTGCCTATTGCTGTTGGCTTCGGGTTAGTACGGAGACACACATGTGTCTTTATATTTGCAAAAAGGACAAAAAAGCACGCGGTTAATTTTGCATGCTGTTTGCAACTTTGCAAGTTGGAAGAGGAAGCTAGATGGAGTGCTGTGCTGCATGAGGACCACATGTCCACATGCATGCGCGACAGCACGAGTCGTCGTAGTAGTTGGTGATGACACAGTAGTGTGTAGTTTCTCTTTCAGGCTAGCAACATTGCTTAGCCATGCAACCCACACAACAGTCACACGCGCCGCTGCGCCGGCCATCTTTTTTTTTTTACAACAAGCATATTCAAATCAGCAGCAAACCGCTGTAATCAGTCTAGAAGACTGAATGAGTACATCAGAAAGTGCCTCGAACAGAGTGCACCGATCAGAATGAAAAGCATAGGAGCATACAGGTTGGAATACATAAGTTGAAGGACCGAAAACGACGATCAGATACGGAGTGAATGGAAGCCGTAAAAATTTCTCACGAAATATTAGGCCACTGTCTCAACTTCATCATCAAACGCATAAATAAACACCGTGATATCCACGACCGAAAAAAGAGGGTGGATAATCTCTAGAAACACAGCGGGACACCATAAAGCCAACGTAAAAGGCGGAACTCAAATCGGAGCTCAAACGACAAAGCTACAGACTAAACAGTTAAACAGCGGGAACTGGACAACGTCGCTGCGAGGCACACCTGCAAAACAAACACGGAGAGAAATTAGATTTGCTCGGCACTCGAAGGTACACGGCCTACCAGATAACTCTGTACTCTTAAACTGGAAATTTGAACTTCACTGCGAAGAACAGCAGGCCTTATATGTGAGTCAAGCTGATGCACAAAAATGATTTCTATCAAACAAGAATCGCTGCACTTGCTTCTGTTTGTACTCATCCAGGAAGCACGCAGAAGCAAAATCCATCTTAAGAAAGAAGTAAATTAATGCTTCACTAAATGCCAAAGAGCCATGGTAATTCATGAAAGTAAGACAAATCTACAGCATCTATCAATACAAGGAGCTGCACTTCCTAGCTAATGAAAACAAGCTGCAGTACTTGCTTCTTGGTTTTCTGATGGCGCACACCAAGAGCAAAATACTTTTGCTTCTGACCGAAAGTGCACAGGGCCAAATTCCTTGCTAGCTGAAACAGTCACGAAAGCAAAACGCAAGCTAACAGGAAGCACCAATTCAAGCAACGTGAAATTGCTATTCCATTTAAACTAGCTAATAAATGATCTACTGTTGCTTGATGGTGACAAGGTCAAAAAATGAGCACTTGAATACTACCCAACCAACAGATTGAACTCACGAACAAGCACCACCTGAAAACAGAGAACAGCTGCTGCACTTGCCTCATGCTGGAACTGACGGAAGACAGCAGATCGCAAGAACAGCTAACAGAGAGAGGGAGCAGACAGCACGGCAGGGTCGTGCTTGACCTGGTTCCTGCTTGCGACAAGCAAGCAAGAGAGAGCTTGCAGCGGTGGTACTCCTCGCCGACGACAGGGAAGACCAGAAAGGAACGCACGGTCGCCTGAGCCTGGGTTCACGGCACACATTCAAGCAAGGCAATTGCCGCTGGCGCTGGAGCTTGCTCCACACATGAACACCTGCACGAATTGAAATAGGCTGCACAACAGAAAAGAACGACGATCAGGCAGGAGAGTACGACAAAGAAAATAGTTGGGCAGGCAGGTCAGCTCCTGGCAGATGTGTTGGAAATAAAAGCAATTTAGTGATGTATAAATTAATTCCGACAATAAGAAAAAGACCAACAGCATGTATCACAGGTATATGATTTGATACTAGCAACAGAGAGAATACGAGAACTAACAATGGAGAGAGAATCGACATTCTTACAGTGGGATTGCCGGCGAAGGAAGACGTAGCAGACCGTCGACTGAAGTCCGGATCAGCGGCGTAGAGGGAAGAAGACGTCTAGCGAGCAGTCGCGACGGCGCTTCCCAAAAACCTGATACGCCCCCTACCCCGTGCAGGGACGCGAGGAGACGTAGGCTTCGGAGCCTGCTCTCCCGACACCGATGGCACGTCGGCGACGGGATGGGGAAGACGGCGGCAGCGCAGCACTGTAGTGAGGAAGAGATGAATCTCTCGGTACTGAGGACGACGTCTCGCATCATATTTATACACGCGTCGCAGCAAATAGGAAAGTAATTAGCCGCTCAATCACAGTATTATGGTAATTGACCTGCCGTTTGTGCACTTACCATGATACGAGAATAATTGCTTACTAAATAGGCCAGCGCAATTTTCTCCACATGCAAAAATTCGAAGTGGCAAAAGGAGGCCGCGCACCAGTAAGGGTCGGAGCGGGAAATCGGCGGACCCTTTACGCGCATGTCGTGCGTGCGCGCCCAATAGCCCCGCCCCGCTCGGCCCGGCGAGGCGAACGAGCGCGCGTGCATGTGGTTCTTCCTTTTCCTCTCCCCAATAGCTCCAACAAGATAGAGATAGCTCAGCTATTTAAATTGGCCTCACTCCTATTGAAGTAGCAAGGTGAGACTAAAGTCTCCCACCTTTCCATATATATACATGCATGTGTGAGTAGGCCTTTGGGATTTATTTAAAATTGTTTGGCCTATGACCCAAAACATCTAACAAGATGCGGTTAGACTTGGCAAAGTGGAGACTGGTGTTAATTCTGGTGGCTTTTAAGAAGCCTGACGCTCCACAACCTGTAGCCAGAGACAAGAGACATGGCGGGCAAAGATACAGCCAACGGACACGGAGTCCCACAGACGAGTGCTGCTCTATTGAGCACGCACGACGCGACCGCCGGCGTTGGTAACGCTGTTGCTGGACTCGGCTCTGAGAGCGCACGGACCTAGGCCAGAAGCTCAATTCCTATATGCAAGCAGCCAGGCATGAACAAGAGACCGACCACAAGAACAGAGAAAAGGAGCGGTCGAAGAATCAACAAAATCAAACGCAAAGCTCCACTAATTTCTCCTAAATTTTGCACAGGCCATCATTAGGAAGATGAAAAGCTAAAGCCAAAAAATCGTCGCCCAATTTGAATTATAACTCCAGGAACTTCGGATCGAGTGCAAGAACGAAAACTTTCCCGAAAACAAAAATCGTCGATTTCTCCATGCTCGTGTCGAATTGGTTCATTTCACTTGGTAGATAATCTCAACACATGTCCTTGTACAAAAGCCCTCAAGAAATTTGCCCCAAAACATTGTCAAATCTGACGAACGAAAATCCCAAAAAATAGCTAAGAAAATTCTAGAAAAAATAAATTTTAGATTTGGATAAGGGAACAAGTGGAGCACAAAATTGATCCTTCGATTACTTCATGAGGTCCGGTTACAAGCCACTCCTAACCAAATCAAATTTAGGACGACAAAAAGCTCAAGAACAAGAGTCACTGCTCTCTCTAACTTTAGCCTCCTCTCAACACAAGACAAATGAGAGTGACACTCCAAGGATGACTGCTCAACCAGCCCATTCACATATATAGCGCCCATCAAAAGACCAAAATATCCTTACATGAAGCACACAACCCAAATACCCTCTAGGGGTAAAACCGTCTAGTTTTTTCTTTATCGATCCGACGACCACCGCGCCTTCTCACCGGTAGCCTTGCGTCGAAGCAATCTCCCCGATGCCGCGATGTGTCGTCCGTCCCGCACCGGGACCTTCACCGGGTTTTGAGGCGCAAACCTGCGAAACCCGTCACCGGTGGTCTTGAGGCAATACCACCAAACCGTCGTCGATGGTTTTGAGGAGAAACCACCAAACCGCTCGCGAGTAGCATAGTCCATATGTGTCCTCCGCCGATGGTTTTGAGGACAAACCACCAAACCTCCTCGCGAGTAGTGTACCGCGTATGCGTCCCTGCCATGTACATTTGCGCTCGTCGATGTCCCAAGTGTCAGCCACCGTTGCTGGCCACCCGGCCGTCTGGTTCGTCAGTCCAAGCCTAGCGTCCGCCCTTCACCGCACCGGTCCGTCAGCACGACACACCCTACTTGACCTTCTTCTGATAGTTGCACCCGCCTTCGCACTCCACACCTGCACAACACAAGCCAAGAGACACGTTTTGACACGTAACTGTCGGTGAAACCTCGTCGGCAGTCTACCACGGGATACCCCGAGGTAGAAGATTGCGGTGAGAGCACGCTAAGACCTACGATCCAGATGTGCAACTCAGGACGAACACTAGGGTTTATCCAGGTTCACGCCGCTCGGAAGCGTAATACTCTACGTCCTAAGTCTCTGCTGCTGTATTGATGAGTACCGGAGTACAAGAGATCCGACCAGATGAGATCAGATTTGATGAAAGAGAAGAGGTCCCATTCTAGGTGGGTCCTTGCCCTCCTTATATAGCGGGAGGGCAAGGTTACATATCTAGGGTTTCCCCTATGGTTGGTTACATTGCGCCGTATTCTTGGAGTATACGACTAGATCTATCCGACTAAGACTTCAGCACCCGTGCGGCCCACCGACCTGGTCGGTAGCGGACCACGGGCTCCGTCTTTTTGTCCCGGCCACCAAGCAGGATGATGATGGACCAGCCTTCATCTTCTGGTCTGGGCCGTTTAGACCGAACAACCCAAAGTCTAGACGCGAGGGTATATGGGGTCTATACCCCCACAGCTAGTCCCCGAGCACCATGTACCTTGAGGGAGTTGCCGTCTTGACCTATGCCGAGCAGTGAAGATGCAGACCACGTAGCGTCGACTAGTGAAGATGCTGACCGCATGGTATCGACCAGCGAAAATGCTGACCACGTAGTCCAACCAGCGAAGATGCTGACCACGTAGTGCCAACCAGCTTCACCCGAGCAGTTCGTAAGTCTGCTCTCGACCACAGCTCCCGTCAAGGAAGGTGACCTGTCGAAAAATGCATGGTGTTCCAAGAAAAAGAAAAATATTTCCATGTCCTGAGACATGGGCCCATGTTAACACGTGACACGAAGTATCACTGGGATGCTAACATGAACGATTCGTAGAGGCAAAGGTACCGAACTAGGAACAGAAGGTAGGCCCAAGTCACCGCGAGGTGACATGAGCCCACGTAGTCCCCAAGCTCGATAGAAGATAGGATATGTTGTATTGAGCTTTTTAAGGAAAAAGTCAAAAACAACATCAACTAGTCAAGGCCAGTATTAAAGGACTAGACGCGTTTCAACTGACTTGCAGTCCCCAAGTGTGCTCAAAACAGGTCATAGGCATGACCGGGTCAAGGGCACCGGGAACCCGTGGTTTGTAAGCACCACTGGGTGGGAAACTGCCATGCAATCCCTAGGTGTGTCCAGGACGAAGCATAGGCTCGATCAAGTTGAGGGACACCAAGAACCAGTAGCTGCTCATCATCATTATCAGATCCCTCTGGTCGAGGTAGCTATCTTCAACCTATTTAGCTTTGCCACTGAGCGCCGCTATGAGCTGGTCGGTAGCGGTACTAGGCGCAGTTGCTTTCACAAGCCAGATCGGGGATCAAAGGTTTAATCAAGTCTTCAACAAAAACGCCAGGTGGTATCTCAGCTTGGGACGATCCGAGTCTAGACAGTTCGTCAACACCTGTGTTCTCGGCACGTGGTATGTGGGTGAACTCTAGTCTATAGAACTTATCCTCCAGCTTGCGAATTCCGGCAATGTAGCCATCCATCTTTTCGTTGACGACATCCCAGTCTTTGTTGACCTAACGGATGACCAGAGAAAAATCTCTGTACACTAGGAACCATTTTATGCCAACTCGATTGCGATACGGAGGCCGTGGCGATGAAGAGCGAGCCGAGGCGACAATGACGAGTCCCGAGAAGCACGAGGTTGGAGACGAGGTTGTGCGGTGCGTGGCACTAAGCTGAGCAACGATGACGAGTCCCTGAGTAGCGTGTGGTCAGAGACGAGGCTGTGTGATGCGTGGCACCGAGCCGTGGTGAAAAAGACGAGACTGTACGGTGTGTGACACCGAGCCGAAACGACGACGATGAGTCCCCGAGCAGCACGAGGTCGGAGATGAGGCTGCATGGTGTGTGGCACCGAGCCGAGCGATGACGATGAGTCCCCGAGCAGCATGAGGCCGAAAACGAGGCTATACAGTGCGTGACACCGAGCTGAGCGACGGAGGCGAGGCCGTGAGGTGCATGACACCGAGCCTAAGAGGCGCAAGGCTGTACGGTGTGTGGCACCGAGCCTAAGAGGCGCGAGGTTGTGCGGTGCATGGCACCGAGCCTAAGAGGCGCGAGGCTGTGCGGTGCGTGGCACCGACCAAGAGGCGCAAGGCTGTGCGGTGCGTGGCACCGAGCCGAGAGGCGCAAGGCTATGTGGTGCATGACACCGAGCCTAAGAGGCGTGACGCTGTGCGGTGCGTGGCACCGAGCCGAGAGGCACGAGGCTACGCGGTGCGTGGCACCGAGCCTAAGAGGCGCGAGGCTGTGCGGTGCGTGACACCGAGCCTAACGATGAGCAGTTGCACCAACTGGGCGGTAAGCTCCGAGCAGCCCAACTGGTCGGCGGTGAAGTCCATGTGCCAGGTGATGTGACCACCTGAACGATGATCCTTGATCCAATCCCGAGCGTGCGGAGTGCGCTCGACAACCAAACCTTGTCCCTAAAAAATAAACATGAAGAGCGGTAGTACATGATGTACCGATAATTGATCTCCGGAGAGAAAATCAACAGGTTTATGTATTGTTAAGTATGCATGTTATCGTAGAAAAATGTCAACAATTAAGTTTTGCTCACCACCCTCGAAGCGAGCTAACTCTGTTAGGTGACATAGGGATGCGCTAGTAAACAGCGTAGGACCACCGGGATCACTAGGTACCTAGTACCGTTAGAGAGCGACTGCTGAATCTCCTAGTGCCATGTAGCGCGGAGCTGTAACATATCGTAAGAGGTTTGAGGCAGTGCCTTATCAAGTTGTTCTCGGCGGGCAAAAATAAAGTTTAATTATAACTTATGCAGGGCGCATGTATAACAGATTGATGCACAGATACAAAACTACAACAGAAAAAGAGGATGATAAAAAAATTTTAGTAATTTTTTAAATAAACTTAGCTTGTCTTCGGATGTGTGGCGTCATCGTGGCCGAGCAGATGGATATTGACTCGGACGGCTCGGTTGTGGTCCGACGATGGCTTGGTCGGCCTTTAAGCCGAACTCGCAGGATGGTTGCTGCGAGACAGTCGACGAGATCCACACCGGGGAGATGACGCGGAACGACCATGAACGTAGCCAGATTCCTGTTAAAATAATGACGCCAATATATGTAGATATCCCAATGCATACATATATTATAGGATATTATATTAATGAATAAATATAGATATTTGACTTAGGCCTTGTTTAGATCGTGGAAAAAATGAACTCGATGAATAGTACCACTTTCGTCTTATTTGACAAATATTGTCTGATCGTGGACCAACTAGGCTCAAAAGATTCATCTCGTGATTTTCAACTAAACTGTGTAATTAGTTATTTTTTTACCTATATTTAATGCTCCATGTAAGCAGCTAAATATTGATGTGATGGAGAGAGAGTGAAAAATTATAACTTTTGGAGAGATCTAATCATGGCCTTAGCTTCGTTTGGTTGCAAGATCACGTCGTTGTTCCGAGCAGTTGACGTAAAGACCCAGGTCTTGCATGCAAGTCCGAGCCGGTAGACGTAGACACCGGGATCGATCAGGATAGATCTCCTGTGCGCTGGCGTCGAGAGTCATGCGGGAACAGTGCTTGCTGACCGGATCCATGCTCGGCGATTGCGTCGGTCGGTGGAGTTTGGTCATGATGATGTACATCGGTAGCTGGCTTTGCACTGTGATCGGATCCATTTGAATTCGGCAAGATAGACACGCGCTTGGTGCTGCAGGCTCGGTGGTGGTCGGACCCAGGTTTGGATTTGGGCAGCTCGAGTGGTTGGTACGACTCGTATGTCCACGCCGACAGTGATGAATGGTGGTGAAGCTGTTCTCAGCAGATCGATCTGGGTCGATCCGCCAAGGAAACTGCCAATGAGTTGCCAGAGCAGACTTGTCGGCGAGGTGGTTGATGACGTTGGTGCAGAAGCAGGCTGTACCGCCTCCACAGTTTCGGTGGTCGTCGTTGCGTCGGTGGTTGACGAACGCGCCGACGGTGAAAGTCAGACCTGCCTCGAACTCCATGGAAGCAGGGAAAGAATCCATCTAGACCGTCTCCTAATCAGATCGTTCACCCCCTACCTGGCGTGTCACTGTCTATGAAACCTCGTCGGAAGTCTACCATGGGATACCCTGAGGTAGTAGATTGCGGTGAGCGCGCTAAGACCTACGATCCAGATGTGAGACTCAGGACGAACACCAGGGTTTATCCAGGTTCAGGCCGCTCAGAAGCGTAATATCCTACGTCCTGCGTCTCTGCTGCTGTATTGATTAGTACCGGAGTACAAGAGATCCAACCAGATGAGATCAGATCCGATGAAAGAGAAGAGGTCCGGTTCTAGAGGGGTCCTTGCCCGCCTTATATAGCGCGGGGGGGGGCAAGGTTACATATCTAGGGTTTTTCCTATGGTCAGTTACATTGCGCCATATTCTTGGAGTACACGACTAGATCTAACCGACTACGACTTCATCACCCGTGCGGCCCACCGACCTGGTCGCTAGCGGACCACGGGCTCCGTCTTGTCGTCCGACCGATCGATCAGGATGATGATTGACCAGCCTTCGTCTTCTGGTCTGGGTCGTCTAGACCGAGCAGCCCAAAGTCTAGACGCGAGGGTATATGAGGTCTGTACCCCACAGTAACCCTATGCCAGGGATTAATTGAACTACCTAACCAACCACGCACCAAAGTGTTGGCACGTTAACAATCACTCATCACACTCAACACAAAGACGCTACACAATGGTATGGAAAAACCATGTGTCCGCAATCTCCCCCTTGATAAGTGCATTGTCAACACCAACACAAAGTCAGGGAAAACTCACTCAAATGACAAAAAGCCAAAGAAAAGCTCAAAACTGGTCACTTGCAATGAGCAAAGCAAGAACAACAACTTGGTCCCTAAAGACATGGGCAATGGCTCGACGCGACTAAGCAAACCACAAGCTAGCCCTCAAGAAGAGGCAAGAAAAGGGCTCAGCGCCGCTAGCAAAACAAGCTCAAAACACCTGAAAGCAGCTAGACCCTCAAGACAGAGGCAAACGGCTCAACACATCTAGCAAAGCAAATGTGCAACTCCCCCTTGACAAGTGCAACAACCTCACAAATGCACATGAGTGCACACTTTAAATTTATGGAATCATTCTCCCCCTTGTTGGCAAATGCACTTATCAAGCTCACAAATAGCAACTGCCCCTCAAATCATGCTATGAGATGCACAATGCGAATATACAAAACTTCAGGAGTATAGCAAGTGGATTAAAAATATGCTCAAGTTGGTACGACATATGTATCACAGCAGGCGCAAGAAAAGACCAATGCTTTAAAACTGGTCAAAATGCTTGTGATTCATATTCTGTCTCATTTGATCAGTTTTAAAGCATTATATAAAAGGTGTTCACCAAAGAGGATAGCAC
>JALGXP010000913.1:6563-20203 GCA_023333625.1 Bothriochloa decipiens
GTGGTACTTCTCTACACCTTTCAAGTGACAGTTGTGCTCAGTGACTATTGACACTTTCCAATAATCCTTCCACTTTCCCTTGAATGCATGCACCCTCCACGGACAGCCATCGCTGGATCTCATGCACTTAACTTCATATACACACTTTGTGAACTTTGCTACCCAGAACTCCCTCTGTAGTGATACAGCCCAATGCTTGACTGCCTCCATCAATTCTTTCTTCTCTGTGTACATCGCTCTCTCGATTACCTCATTTTCCTTATACTCCCATGGAACATGGTATCCCTCTGAAATAGCAAGTCCATAGAAGTCTTCATTAGACCATTGCTACGGATTCACATTGCATCCTTTCTCATCAGAAGATTCATCACCCTCCACTTCCTCATTCGTCGCATCTTCGTTTTCCATTGCCTGAACAATGGAGTTGATCCTCTCGTCCTCATCTGCCAAGCCTCTTGACTCATTGGTTTCTCCTTCTCTTTCTGATTCCCACACATCCTGTCTCTGTTCTTCTCCTTGCTGAGCACGGTCGTTTCCCTCTTCTATTTCAGCATCAGTCCTAACCATGCTTGTACCCTCTACATCTTGTAAGGTTGCATTGTCTTTATCGTGCACCTCCATGAAAATGCTGGGTTCCCAGCCCCGCTGCAATGCATTTTCTACGTACTATTTTCATCTTTCGGTGCAATCTACCGACATCAATTCCTAGAAGCATTCTTCGTTGCCACGGTTGACTACTACATTTACTTTTATTGTGGTAACCTCTGAGTTGATATGAAATGCCCTCATTAACCAGTTACACACTGACCAAAAATTTCTTTCCGCTGGCCTATCTATCCCCTTTAGTGTTGACCCAAATTCAGACAGATCTATACCATACGGGCTATATCTGACAGTGCCACTACCATGGAACAACCGAAACATCACTTTAGTTGACATATCTATTCAGAGAAAATACGATATTCATCACATTTCAAATCATGCAATCCATTGTTTAAAGCATAGCATAAACATCATTATTCCTAAACCCTACACCCTAAACCCTAAACCCTAAACATATCTATTCAGAGAAAATACGATATTCATCACATTTCAAATTATGTAATCCATTGTTTAAAGCATAGCATAAACATCATTATTCCTAAACCCTAAATATATCTATTCAGAGAAAATACGATATTCGTCACGTTTCAAATCATGCAATCTATTGTTTAAAGCATAGAAGAAATATCATTATTTCTAACATGAACTGCAATGCTCTAACATCATTATTTATAGATCTAATATACATACTACTCACAGATCTACCCAGAGTCAACTAAAAATTAAACAACTCTAGTGCACATTATATTTTACTAATGCATAGCAACAGACTTATAATGTATGAGAAACTTACCTAAAAGCCGAGGTCTCAAACTGATAGGGCTTCGCCGTTTACTTCCTTCTCTTCCCTCCTCTCCTCTTTCTTTTTTTCTAGAAAATTTAGTGAATATAATAAAAATCTAAAGAGGGGGCTGGGTATATGTAGACGGAGCCCAAAAAACGCCCACTGTGTGGGCGTTTTTTGCGCGCCAGGGGGCCGCCTGCAAAAGTGCGCGGCCGGCCTCGCCCTTTTGCAGGCGGCCCCCTGGCGCGCAAAAAACGCCGTTGCTCCGAGGCCCGCCCGCAAAACAGCGCGCACTTTTGCAGGCGGCCCCCTCGCCACCAAAAAACACCCACGCAGTGGGCGTTTTTTGGGCGCCAGGAGGCCGCCCGTAAAAGCCGGCACCGGCGGCGGCCGGCCCTGTGCCACGTCACATATAACGCCCACACAGTGGGTGTTTTTTAAAAAACGCCCATCGTAGACGACTAGTTCTGTCATATTTCGAAACAAAAAATTAAAATTATAATTTTTTTTAAAAAAATTAAAAATAAAAAAATTCCACAATCGGTCACACACACAACGCGTGTACGGTGGAAGAACGCGTGTTGGCCCACGTATGTGAAGTTGAAGTCCAAACAAAAGCTGGAGGAAGGACAACCATTTCCAGGCTTTACGCAAGTCATGCAGTCAACTGTAGTAGAGATGCATGAATGCGCGTACATATACATATACAAACAAACAAACAACAAAAGAGAAACACGCTAAGGTTAACGGTTCTGTTTTCCTGTTTCTTGCGAATAGACTAGGCAGGGCCTTGTTTAGTGTGGAGAATTTGTTTTTAAATTTCACTACGTAACCATAAAAATGCCGGCATATGTACGAAGTACTAAATTTAGATGAAATTAAAAACTAATTGTACAGTTTAGTTGTACTTTGCGAGACGAATATTTTAAGCCTAATTAGTCAAAATTTTAATAATTTTTACCAAATACAGACGAAATGGTACAGTGACGTTATATGGATTTTTGCAAACTTTACACAACCCAAGTTGCGGAACTAAGACTATCCGCACTCATGTTCCCCTATGTTCATCTTTTAAAAAGAATATTCTCTCCTAGTCAGCCAGTTTCTCTCCTCTATACTACTTTCTTCCGCACCCTCCATTCTTTATATCATCCTTTATCAGCTATGGGTCGCACGTGTCAAAAATATTTTATTTTTTCTCTCTCCCTTTTTCCTCTCTTCTTCCCTCGGTCGCTCCGCCCAACTCAGCACGCTCTAGCTCACGTCTCGTGCTCGTCCGCTGCCCGCCCGCCGCCGCCGCGCCAATGGTGTCGCCGCGGCCGTCGCTCCCTGCTTCCTTCCGGCGGTCTGGCCTCCGCTCTGCGCTCCGGCCCTCGCCGGCTTCGCGGCGCGTCCTCTTCGTTCCGTCCTCCGCGGCGCACAGATCCGCCCTGCTCGGCTGCCCGTTACGGTGTAGCGCCGTCGGTGGCTCGGCCGGCCGCCGGCTGCTCGCCCGCCGCAACTCCAGCAGACCGAGAAGCTGCCGCTCCGCCCGCTCCTCTCTCTCCCCCTTCTTCCTCTCTCCCGTGGCCAGTTCTTCTCTTTTGCTAGCGGCGGCGGCGGGGGCTCGGGAGGCGGCGACGTGCTCCATGGCGAGCCCAGATCCAGTGGCTTTCTTCCTAGACCCCGTCCCCTTCTTCCGACACCGTGCTCCGTGCTCCGGCGAGGCGCAGCGCGTGCGGCCGGCGCGGCGGGGGCGGCCGTCTTCTCTTCATCTCCCTCGAGGTTGCGGCTCGCCATGTTCCTCCACTTCCTTCTACTCGCCAGCAGCACAGGCTAGGGTTAGGGGAGAGACTCCACCGGCGGATCCTGCCGCCCTGGCTAGCTCCAGTTGTCTTCTCTGGCGCTGCGACAGCCCTGCGCTCCGGCCATGGCGGCCTCCTCCCTCTTCTTTGCGCGAGCATGGACGGCCTCCTCCCTCCTCTCTCTCTGTCGCGAGCCGATCTCTCTCCTCTCTCGGCGCGTGATAGGGCCGGGTGGTCCCCGCGTGGCACATGCCGGAGGACGCCGTACCTAATACACAGAATCTTGAGCTTCCTAGGACCGGGGTCCAAGACCCGCTGCGGTGTTTTCTTCCTAAATGTGCTCCTGCAGGAAGTGGATCCAGAACCCACTGCGGATGGTCTAAATATGGCCTAGATGTTAATGGTCCATGGCTGCTACAGAAAGGATTCCGTGTCTCTTTTTTCCTTTATTCTTTCCGAAAGAGGAAACAGAGATGCATGCTGCATTATATCGGCTTGGATGCATGCATGCATGGGAGGTTGGGAGCCATTGATGATTGATTGATCTAGTAGAGCAACAACAATAGGACATCTCAAAGCAAGACGTGGGGGACATCGACGAGCAATTTGCCACAATTTTATATGTTTGGATATATAAAAGGAATCGACGGGCTCCTTTTGTCCTTGTCACTCGGTGCAGCGTGGCTTCATTTACTGGACACTGGATCTGGATTCTCCGATTCTGGATGCTTCATTTTCTGATGACGGGTGGGTGCTGGGACTACTGGGTAGCATGGCACATTGGCACCCAGCAAGGTGACCGCCTGTCTCTGTCGTGTAGTGTGAGCAGATTAAACATGCTTACAGCGATTTGTTTTGGCAAATCAAATAGCTGAGCTTATAACCTTTAAATAGCGACTTGTTTACATTTTGCTTGTGCCTATTGCTGTTGGCTTCGGGTTAGTACGGAGACACACATGTGTCTTTATATTTGCAAAAAGGACAAAAAAGCACGCGGTTAATTTTGCATGCTGTTTGCAACTTTGCAAGTTGGAAGAGGAAGCTAGATGGAGTGCTGTGCTGCATGAGGACCACATGTCCACATGCATGCGCGACAGCACGAGTCGTCGTAGTAGTTGGTGATGACACAGTAGTGTGTAGTTTCTCTTTCAGGCTAGCAACATTGCTTAGCCATGCAACCCACACAACAGTCACACGCGCCGCTGCGCCGGCCATCTTTTTTTTTTTACAACAAGCATATTCAAATCAGCAGCAAACCGCTGTAATCAGTCTAGAAGACTGAATGAGTACATCAGAAAGTGCCTCGAACAGAGTGCACCGATCAGAATGAAAAGCATAGGAGCATACAGGTTGGAATACATAAGTTGAAGGACCGAAAACGACGATCAGATACGGAGTGAATGGAAGCCGTAAAAATTTCTCACGAAATATTAGGCCACTGTCTCAACTTCATCATCAAACGCATAAATAAACACCGTGATATCCACGACCGAAAAAAGAGGGTGGATAATCTCTAGAAACACAGCGGGACACCATAAAGCCAACGTAAAAGGCGGAACTCAAATCGGAGCTCAAACGACAAAGCTACAGACTAAACAGTTAAACAGCGGGAACTGGACAACGTCGCTGCGAGGCACACCTGCAAAACAAACACGGAGAGAAATTAGATTTGCTCGGCACTCGAAGGTACACGGCCTACCAGATAACTCTGTACTCTTAAACTGGAAATTTGAACTTCACTGCGAAGAACAGCAGGCCTTATATGTGAGTCAAGCTGATGCACAAAAATGATTTCTATCAAACAAGAATCGCTGCACTTGCTTCTGTTTGTACTCATCCAGGAAGCACGCAGAAGCAAAATCCATCTTAAGAAAGAAGTAAATTAATGCTTCACTAAATGCCAAAGAGCCATGGTAATTCATGAAAGTAAGACAAATCTACAGCATCTATCAATACAAGGAGCTGCACTTCCTAGCTAATGAAAACAAGCTGCAGTACTTGCTTCTTGGTTTTCTGATGGCGCACACCAAGAGCAAAATACTTTTGCTTCTGACCGAAAGTGCACAGGGCCAAATTCCTTGCTAGCTGAAACAGTCACGAAAGCAAAACGCAAGCTAACAGGAAGCACCAATTCAAGCAACGTGAAATTGCTATTCCATTTAAACTAGCTAATAAATGATCTACTGTTGCTTGATGGTGACAAGGTCAAAAAATGAGCACTTGAATACTACCCAACCAACAGATTGAACTCACGAACAAGCACCACCTGAAAACAGAGAACAGCTGCTGCACTTGCCTCATGCTGGAACTGACGGAAGACAGCAGATCGCAAGAACAGCTAACAGAGAGAGGGAGCAGACAGCACGGCAGGGTCGTGCTTGACCTGGTTCCTGCTTGCGACAAGCAAGCAAGAGAGAGCTTGCAGCGGTGGTACTCCTCGCCGACGACAGGGAAGACCAGAAAGGAACGCACGGTCGCCTGAGCCTGGGTTCACGGCACACATTCAAGCAAGGCAATTGCCGCTGGCGCTGGAGCTTGCTCCACACATGAACACCTGCACGAATTGAAATAGGCTGCACAACAGAAAAGAACGACGATCAGGCAGGAGAGTACGACAAAGAAAATAGTTGGGCAGGCAGGTCAGCTCCTGGCAGATGTGTTGGAAATAAAAGCAATTTAGTGATGTATAAATTAATTCCGACAATAAGAAAAAGACCAACAGCATGTATCACAGGTATATGATTTGATACTAGCAACAGAGAGAATACGAGAACTAACAATGGAGAGAGAATCGACATTCTTACAGTGGGATTGCCGGCGAAGGAAGACGTAGCAGACCGTCGACTGAAGTCCGGATCAGCGGCGTAGAGGGAAGAAGACGTCTAGCGAGCAGTCGCGACGGCGCTTCCCAAAAACCTGATACGCCCCCTACCCCGTGCAGGGACGCGAGGAGACGTAGGCTTCGGAGCCTGCTCTCCCGACACCGATGGCACGTCGGCGACGGGATGGGGAAGACGGCGGCAGCGCAGCACTGTAGTGAGGAAGAGATGAATCTCTCGGTACTGAGGACGACGTCTCGCATCATATTTATACACGCGTCGCAGCAAATAGGAAAGTAATTAGCCGCTCAATCACAGTATTATGGTAATTGACCTGCCGTTTGTGCACTTACCATGATACGAGAATAATTGCTTACTAAATAGGCCAGCGCAATTTTCTCCACATGCAAAAATTCGAAGTGGCAAAAGGAGGCCGCGCACCAGTAAGGGTCGGAGCGGGAAATCGGCGGACCCTTTACGCGCATGTCGTGCGTGCGCGCCCAATAGCCCCGCCCCGCTCGGCCCGGCGAGGCGAACGAGCGCGCGTGCATGTGGTTCTTCCTTTTCCTCTCCCCAATAGCTCCAACAAGATAGAGATAGCTCAGCTATTTAAATTGGCCTCACTCCTATTGAAGTAGCAAGGTGAGACTAAAGTCTCCCACCTTTCCATATATATACATGCATGTGTGAGTAGGCCTTTGGGATTTATTTAAAATTGTTTGGCCTATGACCCAAAACATCTAACAAGATGCGGTTAGACTTGGCAAAGTGGAGACTGGTGTTAATTCTGGTGGCTTTTAAGAAGCCTGACGCTCCACAACCTGTAGCCAGAGACAAGAGACATGGCGGGCAAAGATACAGCCAACGGACACGGAGTCCCACAGACGAGTGCTGCTCTATTGAGCACGCACGACGCGACCGCCGGCGTTGGTAACGCTGTTGCTGGACTCGGCTCTGAGAGCGCACGGACCTAGGCCAGAAGCTCAATTCCTATATGCAAGCAGCCAGGCATGAACAAGAGACCGACCACAAGAACAGAGAAAAGGAGCGGTCGAAGAATCAACAAAATCAAACGCAAAGCTCCACTAATTTCTCCTAAATTTTGCACAGGCCATCATTAGGAAGATGAAAAGCTAAAGCCAAAAAATCGTCGCCCAATTTGAATTATAACTCCAGGAACTTCGGATCGAGTGCAAGAACGAAAACTTTCCCGAAAACAAAAATCGTCGATTTCTCCATGCTCGTGTCGAATTGGTTCATTTCACTTGGTAGATAATCTCAACACATGTCCTTGTACAAAAGCCCTCAAGAAATTTGCCCCAAAACATTGTCAAATCTGACGAACGAAAATCCCAAAAAATAGCTAAGAAAATTCTAGAAAAAATAAATTTTAGATTTGGATAAGGGAACAAGTGGAGCACAAAATTGATCCTTCGATTACTTCATGAGGTCCGGTTACAAGCCACTCCTAACCAAATCAAATTTAGGACGACAAAAAGCTCAAGAACAAGAGTCACTGCTCTCTCTAACTTTAGCCTCCTCTCAACACAAGACAAATGAGAGTGACACTCCAAGGATGACTGCTCAACCAGCCCATTCACATATATAGCGCCCATCAAAAGACCAAAATATCCTTACATGAAGCACACAACCCAAATACCCTCTAGGGGTAAAACCGTCTAGTTTTTTCTTTATCGATCCGACGACCACCGCGCCTTCTCACCGGTAGCCTTGCGTCGAAGCAATCTCCCCGATGCCGCGATGTGTCGTCCGTCCCGCACCGGGACCTTCACCGGGTTTTGAGGCGCAAACCTGCGAAACCCGTCACCGGTGGTCTTGAGGCAATACCACCAAACCGTCGTCGATGGTTTTGAGGAGAAACCACCAAACCGCTCGCGAGTAGCATAGTCCATATGTGTCCTCCGCCGATGGTTTTGAGGACAAACCACCAAACCTCCTCGCGAGTAGTGTACCGCGTATGCGTCCCTGCCATGTACATTTGCGCTCGTCGATGTCCCAAGTGTCAGCCACCGTTGCTGGCCACCCGGCCGTCTGGTTCGTCAGTCCAAGCCTAGCGTCCGCCCTTCACCGCACCGGTCCGTCAGCACGACACACCCTACTTGACCTTCTTCTGATAGTTGCACCCGCCTTCGCACTCCACACCTGCACAACACAAGCCAAGAGACACGTTTTGACACGTAACTGTCGGTGAAACCTCGTCGGCAGTCTACCACGGGATACCCCGAGGTAGAAGATTGCGGTGAGAGCACGCTAAGACCTACGATCCAGATGTGCAACTCAGGACGAACACTAGGGTTTATCCAGGTTCACGCCGCTCGGAAGCGTAATACTCTACGTCCTAAGTCTCTGCTGCTGTATTGATGAGTACCGGAGTACAAGAGATCCGACCAGATGAGATCAGATTTGATGAAAGAGAAGAGGTCCCATTCTAGGTGGGTCCTTGCCCTCCTTATATAGCGGGAGGGCAAGGTTACATATCTAGGGTTTCCCCTATGGTTGGTTACATTGCGCCGTATTCTTGGAGTATACGACTAGATCTATCCGACTAAGACTTCAGCACCCGTGCGGCCCACCGACCTGGTCGGTAGCGGACCACGGGCTCCGTCTTTTTGTCCCGGCCACCAAGCAGGATGATGATGGACCAGCCTTCATCTTCTGGTCTGGGCCGTTTAGACCGAACAACCCAAAGTCTAGACGCGAGGGTATATGGGGTCTATACCCCCACAGCTAGTCCCCGAGCACCATGTACCTTGAGGGAGTTGCCGTCTTGACCTATGCCGAGCAGTGAAGATGCAGACCACGTAGCGTCGACTAGTGAAGATGCTGACCGCATGGTATCGACCAGCGAAAATGCTGACCACGTAGTCCAACCAGCGAAGATGCTGACCACGTAGTGCCAACCAGCTTCACCCGAGCAGTTCGTAAGTCTGCTCTCGACCACAGCTCCCGTCAAGGAAGGTGACCTGTCGAAAAATGCATGGTGTTCCAAGAAAAAGAAAAATATTTCCATGTCCTGAGACATGGGCCCATGTTAACACGTGACACGAAGTATCACTGGGATGCTAACATGAACGATTCGTAGAGGCAAAGGTACCGAACTAGGAACAGAAGGTAGGCCCAAGTCACCGCGAGGTGACATGAGCCCACGTAGTCCCCAAGCTCGATAGAAGATAGGATATGTTGTATTGAGCTTTTTAAGGAAAAAGTCAAAAACAACATCAACTAGTCAAGGCCAGTATTAAAGGACTAGACGCGTTTCAACTGACTTGCAGTCCCCAAGTGTGCTCAAAACAGGTCATAGGCATGACCGGGTCAAGGGCACCGGGAACCCGTGGTTTGTAAGCACCACTGGGTGGGAAACTGCCATGCAATCCCTAGGTGTGTCCAGGACGAAGCATAGGCTCGATCAAGTTGAGGGACACCAAGAACCAGTAGCTGCTCATCATCATTATCAGATCCCTCTGGTCGAGGTAGCTATCTTCAACCTATTTAGCTTTGCCACTGAGCGCCGCTATGAGCTGGTCGGTAGCGGTACTAGGCGCAGTTGCTTTCACAAGCCAGATCGGGGATCAAAGGTTTAATCAAGTCTTCAACAAAAACGCCAGGTGGTATCTCAGCTTGGGACGATCCGAGTCTAGACAGTTCGTCAACACCTGTGTTCTCGGCACGTGGTATGTGGGTGAACTCTAGTCTATAGAACTTATCCTCCAGCTTGCGAATTCCGGCAATGTAGCCATCCATCTTTTCGTTGACGACATCCCAGTCTTTGTTGACCTAACGGATGACCAGAGAAAAATCTCTGTACACTAGGAACCATTTTATGCCAACTCGATTGCGATACGGAGGCCGTGGCGATGAAGAGCGAGCCGAGGCGACAATGACGAGTCCCGAGAAGCACGAGGTTGGAGACGAGGTTGTGCGGTGCGTGGCACTAAGCTGAGCAACGATGACGAGTCCCTGAGTAGCGTGTGGTCAGAGACGAGGCTGTGTGATGCGTGGCACCGAGCCGTGGTGAAAAAGACGAGACTGTACGGTGTGTGACACCGAGCCGAAACGACGACGATGAGTCCCCGAGCAGCACGAGGTCGGAGATGAGGCTGCATGGTGTGTGGCACCGAGCCGAGCGATGACGATGAGTCCCCGAGCAGCATGAGGCCGAAAACGAGGCTATACAGTGCGTGACACCGAGCTGAGCGACGGAGGCGAGGCCGTGAGGTGCATGACACCGAGCCTAAGAGGCGCAAGGCTGTACGGTGTGTGGCACCGAGCCTAAGAGGCGCGAGGTTGTGCGGTGCATGGCACCGAGCCTAAGAGGCGCGAGGCTGTGCGGTGCGTGGCACCGACCAAGAGGCGCAAGGCTGTGCGGTGCGTGGCACCGAGCCGAGAGGCGCAAGGCTATGTGGTGCATGACACCGAGCCTAAGAGGCGTGACGCTGTGCGGTGCGTGGCACCGAGCCGAGAGGCACGAGGCTACGCGGTGCGTGGCACCGAGCCTAAGAGGCGCGAGGCTGTGCGGTGCGTGACACCGAGCCTAACGATGAGCAGTTGCACCAACTGGGCGGTAAGCTCCGAGCAGCCCAACTGGTCGGCGGTGAAGTCCATGTGCCAGGTGATGTGACCACCTGAACGATGATCCTTGATCCAATCCCGAGCGTGCGGAGTGCGCTCGACAACCAAACCTTGTCCCTAAAAAATAAACATGAAGAGCGGTAGTACATGATGTACCGATAATTGATCTCCGGAGAGAAAATCAACAGGTTTATGTATTGTTAAGTATGCATGTTATCGTAGAAAAATGTCAACAATTAAGTTTTGCTCACCACCCTCGAAGCGAGCTAACTCTGTTAGGTGACATAGGGATGCGCTAGTAAACAGCGTAGGACCACCGGGATCACTAGGTACCTAGTACCGTTAGAGAGCGACTGCTGAATCTCCTAGTGCCATGTAGCGCGGAGCTGTAACATATCGTAAGAGGTTTGAGGCAGTGCCTTATCAAGTTGTTCTCGGCGGGCAAAAATAAAGTTTAATTATAACTTATGCAGGGCGCATGTATAACAGATTGATGCACAGATACAAAACTACAACAGAAAAAGAGGATGATAAAAAAATTTTAGTAATTTTTTAAATAAACTTAGCTTGTCTTCGGATGTGTGGCGTCATCGTGGCCGAGCAGATGGATATTGACTCGGACGGCTCGGTTGTGGTCCGACGATGGCTTGGTCGGCCTTTAAGCCGAACTCGCAGGATGGTTGCTGCGAGACAGTCGACGAGATCCACACCGGGGAGATGACGCGGAACGACCATGAACGTAGCCAGATTCCTGTTAAAATAATGACGCCAATATATGTAGATATCCCAATGCATACATATATTATAGGATATTATATTAATGAATAAATATAGATATTTGACTTAGGCCTTGTTTAGATCGTGGAAAAAATGAACTCGATGAATAGTACCACTTTCGTCTTATTTGACAAATATTGTCTGATCGTGGACCAACTAGGCTCAAAAGATTCATCTCGTGATTTTCAACTAAACTGTGTAATTAGTTATTTTTTTACCTATATTTAATGCTCCATGTAAGCAGCTAAATATTGATGTGATGGAGAGAGAGTGAAAAATTATAACTTTTGGAGAGATCTAATCATGGCCTTAGCTTCGTTTGGTTGCAAGATCACGTCGTTGTTCCGAGCAGTTGACGTAAAGACCCAGGTCTTGCATGCAAGTCCGAGCCGGTAGACGTAGACACCGGGATCGATCAGGATAGATCTCCTGTGCGCTGGCGTCGAGAGTCATGCGGGAACAGTGCTTGCTGACCGGATCCATGCTCGGCGATTGCGTCGGTCGGTGGAGTTTGGTCATGATGATGTACATCGGTAGCTGGCTTTGCACTGTGATCGGATCCATTTGAATTCGGCAAGATAGACACGCGCTTGGTGCTGCAGGCTCGGTGGTGGTCGGACCCAGGTTTGGATTTGGGCAGCTCGAGTGGTTGGTACGACTCGTATGTCCACGCCGACAGTGATGAATGGTGGTGAAGCTGTTCTCAGCAGATCGATCTGGGTCGATCCGCCAAGGAAACTGCCAATGAGTTGCCAGAGCAGACTTGTCGGCGAGGTGGTTGATGACGTTGGTGCAGAAGCAGGCTGTACCGCCTCCACAGTTTCGGTGGTCGTCGTTGCGTCGGTGGTTGACGAACGCGCCGACGGTGAAAGTCAGACCTGCCTCGAACTCCATGGAAGCAGGGAAAGAATCCATCTAGACCGTCTCCTAATCAGATCGTTCACCCCCTACCTGGCGTGTCACTGTCTATGAAACCTCGTCGGAAGTCTACCATGGGATACCCTGAGGTAGTAGATTGCGGTGAGCGCGCTAAGACCTACGATCCAGATGTGAGACTCAGGACGAACACCAGGGTTTATCCAGGTTCAGGCCGCTCAGAAGCGTAATATCCTACGTCCTGCGTCTCTGCTGCTGTATTGATTAGTACCGGAGTACAAGAGATCCAACCAGATGAGATCAGATCCGATGAAAGAGAAGAGGTCCGGTTCTAGAGGGGTCCTTGCCCGCCTTATATAGCGCGGGGGGGGGCAAGGTTACATATCTAGGGTTTTTCCTATGGTCAGTTACATTGCGCCATATTCTTGGAGTACACGACTAGATCTAACCGACTACGACTTCATCACCCGTGCGGCCCACCGACCTGGTCGCTAGCGGACCACGGGCTCCGTCTTGTCGTCCGACCGATCGATCAGGATGATGATTGACCAGCCTTCGTCTTCTGGTCTGGGTCGTCTAGACCGAGCAGCCCAAAGTCTAGACGCGAGGGTATATGAGGTCTGTACCCCACAGTAACCCTATGCCAGGGATTAATTGAACTACCTAACCAACCACGCACCAAAGTGTTGGCACGTTAACAATCACTCATCACACTCAACACAAAGACGCTACACAATGGTATGGAAAAACCATGTGTCCGCAATCTCCCCCTTGATAAGTGCATTGTCAACACCAACACAAAGTCAGGGAAAACTCACTCAAATGACAAAAAGCCAAAGAAAAGCTCAAAACTGGTCACTTGCAATGAGCAAAGCAAGAACAACAACTTGGTCCCTAAAGACATGGGCAATGGCTCGACGCGACTAAGCAAACCACAAGCTAGCCCTCAAGAAGAGGCAAGAAAAGGGCTCAGCGCCGCTAGCAAAACAAGCTCAAAACACCTGAAAGCAGCTAGACCCTCAAGACAGAGGCAAACGGCTCAACACATCTAGCAAAGCAAATGTGCAACTCCCCCTTGACAAGTGCAACAACCTCACAAATGCACATGAGTGCACACTTTAAATTTATGGAATCATTCTCCCCCTTGTTGGCAAATGCACTTATCAAGCTCACAAATAGCAACTGCCCCTCAAATCATGCTATGAGATGCACAATGCGAATATACAAAACTTCAGGAGTATAGCAAGTGGATTAAAAATATGCTCAAGTTGGTACGACATATGTATCACAGCAGGCGCAAGAAAAGACCAATGCTCAAACTGATCAAATGAGACAGAATATGAATCACAAGCATTTTGACCAGTTTTAAAGCATTATATAAAAGGTGTTCACCAAAGAGGATAGCAC
>JALGXP010000914.1:0-10036 GCA_023333625.1 Bothriochloa decipiens
ACAATAATCATGCGTGTGGGCCATATGATTTAGGAGGTTCTGCCACAGCTGGTATCGGAGCAGGTTCGTTGTTGAAAAGAGTTATTGTAGTTTTCGTTTATGAAAACTTTAAAAGTTTTGAGTCAAATAATTTTAACTTGACTATTATGGGTCCAAATTGCTTATTCCTTATCTATAACTCTTTCTATCGATCCTTATTCTGATTTTATAAAGTGTGGTGGAGAAATAGCATATTATATTGCCCTATGTTGTATATGTAATTGTTGCTTTCTTTTACGATTAGATCGTAAGTTCGTTCATGCATCATGCTTAAATAAATTATTTAATTACTTTCCCCTTTAAAGTGGTTTGGGTTAAGTAGTATCAATCCTTTTCATGCTAACCTTTAGACTTCTTCCTATCTATCCTATCTTGCTTCAGGATGGCCATTACCAAGCAAACACCTCGCAAAAGCACTGCACCAAAAGGAGTACCTCGGCATCAGTTAGCTTCTAAATACGAGATCGGAGAAAGCAGTAGCAATCCGCATCAAGATCCACAGGTTGAGATAGCAAGGCTTAGATCCGAGTTGGAAAGGGCTGAAACTGATAGGATGTTAGAGGCCGCAGAAATCACTTCATTGAGGCGATCCCGGAAGTATATGAAGCACCAAAGAAATGATGCTTGGGCAAGAGAAGATGCAGCAAATGTTCGTATCCAGGAACTTGAAGACTATGTAGAAGATTTGGAGGAATATGCGGAGGAGGCTGACGATGAATGTGTGAGGTTAAATAACTTATTGGATCCTGACTATCAAAGACAGGCAGCCCAGGATGACCTTGGTCTTGTAATGGGTCAGGACGAGGAAGAGGAAGATCCTGAAGAACTAGAATCCGTCGATGAGGATGTTATTGAGGAAGAAGAGGAAAATCAGATGGATATAGAGGATGAAAGTGAAGAAGAAGATATTATGGAAGAAGAAGATCCTGAGATAGTAAAGGAAGAACCTGAGGAAGATGAGTAAGGAGTTTGGAAAGTAAGATGTGTATTATATCCTTTCTTTGCTTTCTAAAGCCTAGTAGGTGTGGAAAGTCTTGCCGGAGTGCAGACTGATATAATAAAATAATGTAACATAAGTATGTTACACTTTTGTAATATATCCTTATGAAATCCCATAAGGTTTTGTGAATAAAGTGAAGTTATGTTTTTATAGATGCCTGCTCACACCCGTTCCCGTGATGCCGCTGGTCCATCTCAGGATGGAGGTGATATCCCTAATCCTCCACCAGTTCCACCCACTCTGGCTGATGCAGTTGCAGCATTAGTCACTGCCACAACCATGATGGCTCAAAACCAGAATCAGAATGCCCGACAGGGAAATCATGGGCGGAACCATAGAGACGAAACCACATATGTGGATTTCATAGACACTCGACCTCCGGTTTTCAGCAGAGTAGATGAACCAATGGAGGCTGATGATTGGCTCCGCACTATGGAGCAGAAGTTTGGACTGATGGAATGCACAGAACATCAAAAGCCCATGTTTGTCGCCCAGCAGTTGAGAGGTACTGCAGGAGCTTGGTGGGTAAATTTCGTTGCTGCTCAGCCCGAAGGCCATCGCATTACTTGGACTGAGTTTCGGGAAGCCTTTCGAGCACATTTTATTCCCGAGGGAATAATGACTATAAAGCTCGAAAAATTTCTTTCCTTGAGGCAAGGTGATATGTCGGTCATGCAATATTTTGGCAAATTCAATCACTTGTCTCAATACGCGTCAGACTATGTTAGTACTGACCGTAAAAAGAAAGAGTGTTTCCTGAGAGGTCTGAACAGTAAAATTCAAAGAATGATGACGGGAAATCCTAATGCCACTTTTCATGAGGCGGTGAATATCGCTATCTCTTATGAAGATAAGAACCGTCAACATTTGGAAACCAAAAAGAAGAAAAATGTACCCTCTGGATTTTCTGGTGGCAATCTAAAGCGCCAGAAAATAATCTATCACCCTCAGAATCATTTTCGTCCACCTTATCGTCCACCACAATATCAAGCACCGCAATAGGCATTCGCTCGTCCTGTTGCTAATCTTTCATATCCATGACCGCTGAATGCCCCTGGTATTCGTAACTTCAATTCCCAGCCACCTATCTTTCCCTGTTATAATTGTGGCAAACCTAGTCATTTTGCGCGAAACTGCCCGCATCCGAGGCAGTATAACTCCTATGTCCCCAGAACTTTTGCACCACAACAACAACCACAGAGTCAGCCTAAAGCAGGAAATCCGAAGGTATTAAATAGTAAGAATGAAAAGAAGTATGGCAGAGTGTTCTACACTCAAGTTGGAGAAATCCCAGAAGGAGAGCCTGTCATGATGGGTACGTTTCCTGTTGCTGATCATCCTGCAATTATGTTATTTGATTCTGGTGCATCGCATACATTCATCAATGGTACCTTTGTTAAGACACATGAAATTCCAATAAGGGATACAAAAGAACAGTTCTTTATACAGTCGCCTGGAGGGCGTATGTGTACTAAAGAAATGGTACATGATGTGCCAGTGAGTTTGGGTGGGTATATTTTTCCCACTGATATGATAATATTAAAGGATCAAGATATAGATGTGATCCTGGGTATGAATTGGATGAAACGACATGGCGCTGTGATAGATATCCTGAATAGAACTGTGAGATTAAACATACCCAATTGCAAAACTTCACTTCTTATCCAACTTCCGACACTTAAGATGAATGTTCAAAAGGTATGTGCAACCTCTGTAAAAGAGATTGAGGAGATACCAGTGGTTTGTGAGTTTCCTGATGTATTTCCCGATGAGTTACCAGGTTTACCTCCTGACAGAAATGTGGAGTTTAGAATTGATTTGAAACCTGGTACTGCTCCAGTATCCAGAAGAGCTTATCGGATGGCACTACCTGAATTAGCAGAACTCAAGACTCAATTGTAAGAGCTACAAGATAAAGGTTCTATTCAACCTAGCCCATCACCCTGGGGATGTCCTGCTCTCTTTGTGAAAAAGAAAGATCAAAGCTTGAGGTTATGTGTGGATTATCGACCCCTGAATGAGGTAACCATCAAGAATAAGTATCCTCTACCCCGCATTGATCTGCTTTTTGATCAATTGGCGGAAGCAAAAGTGTTCTCTAAGATTGATCTTCGATCTGGGTATCATCAAATCAAAATTCGCCCAGAAGATGTTCCAAAGACCGCTTTTACCACTCGGTATGGTCTATATGAATATTTGGTTATGTCTTTTGGACTTACCAATGCACCGGCCTATTTCATGTATTTGATGAACTCAGTGTTCATGCCAGAACTGGATAAGTTTGTGGTTGTCTTTATTGATGACATATTGATATATTCTAAGAATAAAGAAGAACATGCTAAACACCTCAGAATTGTCTTGCAACGTTTGCAAGAGCATCAACTGTATGCCAAGTTTAGTAAGTGTGAGTTTTGGCTAAGAGAAGTGAATTTTCTTGGACATGTATTATCAGACAAGGGTGTTGCTGTTGATCCTAGTAAAGTAAAGGATATACTGGATTGGAAACCACCAAAGACTGTGCATCAAGTTCGAAGCTTTCTGGGAATGGCGGGTTATTACCATCGTTTCATATCAGATTTCTCGAAGATATCTAAGCCAATAACTGAATTATTAAAGAATGATGTCAAGTTTATTTGGTCACCTGCATATGAAGAGGCATTTCAAAAATTGAAGAAACTAATGACTACTGCACCTGTTCTAGCACAACCAAATATTGAGAAGCCGTTCGATGTCTATTGTGATGCTTCGGGTATAGGTATCGGATGTGTGTTGATGCAAGAAGGGAGAGTCATTGCATATGCTTCTAGACAGCTGAAGAAACATGAGGAGCATTATCCCACACATGATTTGGAATTGGCAGCTGTTGTGCATGCCTTAAAAATATGACGACATTATTTGTGGGGTAATAGATGTAATATTTACAGTGATCACAAGAGTTTGAAATACATATTCACTCAAGATGATTTGAATATGAGGCAAAGAAGATGGTTAGAGTTAATCAATGATTATGATTTAGAAATCTATTACCATCCTGGCAAAGCCAATGTAGTGGCTGATGCACTTAGTCAAAAAGGTCATTGTCATTGTTTAACAGTGAAGCCTTTGGATGTCTCTATATGTCATGACATAGAAAAACTGGGTATAGAGATGGTGCAACAAGGTAGTTTGTCTAACATTGCTGTGGAGACAACCATCAGAGATCAGATTATTGCTGCTCAGAGAAGTAATAAGGGAATTCATTATATCAAAAAGAAAGTTAGAAGTGAAAAGAATTCTTGTTTCACAATTGATGAAGCAGATGTCTTATGGTATAAGAATCGTCTGGTCATACCAAAAGATTCTGAGTTAAAACAAAAGATCTTTGACGAGGCACATCTATCAAAGTTTTCTATTCATCCAGGCAGTAATAAGATGTATCATGATCTGAAACAGAGATTTTGGTGGACCAAGATGAAAATAAAAATTGCTAAGTATGGGGCTCAATGTGATACTTGTCAGAGAGTCAAGGCTGTTCATTTGAAGTCAGCAGGAGAACTTCAGCCATTACCTATTCCAGCTTGGAAATGGGAAGATATCAGTATGGACTTTATCGTGGGTCTACCCAGGACAACAAAAGGTTTTGAGTCAATTTGGGTTATAGTGGATCGACTCACAAAGTCCGCACATTTTCTTCCAGTTCAAACTACAACTACAGCTTCACAATATGCTAGACTATATTTTGAGCACATCATAAGTCTTCATGGGGTACCCAAGACAATTATTTCAGATAGAGGCACGCAATTTGTCTCCCAGTTTTGGAAACAACTACACAAGTCTTTAGGTACAGATCTTTTGCACAGTACAGCTTACCATCCCCAGACAGGAGGTCAGACTGAAAGAGTAAATCAAATACTTGAAGATATGTTGAGAGCATGTGTTCTAAATTTTCCAGAGAAATGGGATGAATGCTTACCCTTAGCAGAATTCTCATATAATAATAGTTATCAAGAAAGCATCAAAATGACACCATTTGAAGCATTGTATGGTCGCAGATGTAGAACCCTATTAAGTTGGTCTAAGCCCGGAGAAAGAAGATTCTTCGGAGTTGATTTGCTAAAAGAAACTGAAGCGAAAGTTAAACAGATACAACAAAATATAAAAATAGCACAATCCCGTCAGAAGAGTTATGCAGATCAAAGGCGTCGACAATTGTATTTCAATAATGGAGATCATGTATACCTAAAAGTGTCACCCATGAAAGGAGTTAACCGATTTGGAGTCAAGGGTAAGTTAGCACCTCGTTACATTGGACTATTTCCAATTATAGAAAGATGTGGACAGTCAGCATATCATCTGCAATTACCTAAACAATTGTCGGCTGTGCACAATGTGTTCCATGTGTCCCAATTCAAAAAGTGCCTCCGTGTGCCAGATAAAGTCATTGATGTTGAGGGTATTGAACTTGAACCTGATTTGACTTACTCTGAGTCCCCAATTCGAGTTTTGGATCAGAAGGATCGCGTTACTAGAAGCAGAACAATCAAGTGGTACAAAATACAATGGGATCAACATTTAGAAGAAGAAGCCACTTGGGAATCAGAGGATTTTCTGTTGGAAAACTTCTCGGAGTTTTATGCCTCTATCTAACGTAATAATTCTTTCTACGAGTTGTAACTTCTCTATGAGTGGTACAATTCCTTTTCTTTATAAACTTAGAAGAACTATGTTTTCCTGACACCTTTCCTTTTCCATTACTTCACTCGAGGCTTTAAATCTCGGGACGAGATTTCTTTAAGGGGGAAAGGCTGTAACACCTCTGGTGTTATCTTAACTAAAACATGCCATGTCATCATATGCACTGCAAAGCATCCATGTTTAAGTCAACCTTAATGTGCATTAACTAAAACAAGTTTACATTTCATAGGTTGATTGAGTTTTTGTAATGTTTGGTCACATGAAATAATAAAACCCTATTTTTGAATGTCATCGCAAATGCTTAGTTTATACTCTATGTACTTAAGATGTAAACTGTGTTTACACTAGTATCAAGCATAGTGTATAAGTCTAAGTCCAACCCTAAAAATGATTTCCATATTTGGAGTTTAATTTGGATTTCTAAGCTTATTTCTAAGTTTGGCTATTCAAGTTTAAACTCAAAATGGAAATGCTATAAAAGGTTTTTCAAAAGTCAACTTGGTCAACCAAGGGTGTCATTGGGTCAATGACCTAAAAATGTCCTTGGATGATGTTTGTGATCACTAATAACCAACCAATTAAGTTAGAAACCAAATTGAGTTTAAACTCTATTTCAAAACCCTTTATTTCCAACCCTAGTTTTATCTCCTTTTCTCTAATTCAAAATCTATAAGAAATTTGGAGATACTCTAAAAAGATAGTTTGTAGATCTTGACAAGAGCTACAAAGTTGGTATATAAAGTTTTTCAAGTTTCCAAAAGAAATTTCAAATTAATTTGAAAATACAGTTTCTAGCAATTATCCCCTTTTTATTTTAAAACTATAATTAAAAAGTTATGCATAATTTGAGAAAACCTTGTATATGAAAAATGTTTGGTTTGACAAACTTAACATTTCATAGTTTTGAATATTTTCAAGTTTTACTAAAAAATCAAAAGTAATTTCAAATACTGATTTCTAGGGTTTTATCCCCTTTTTAAATCTGAATTCAAATTTCAAAATTTAGACAGAATTTGAGGATGCCAGTTAAAGGAAAAGTGTAGCCCTTGAAAAGTTATGCAAATGATATTTTTGGAGATTTTCAAGTTCTTATATAAATTTAGGAGTAATTTGTATTTTAAACAGAGTGGCAGTTCTATAAATAACCCGAACAGTACCTAGTCCTATCGGCGAACGCCATGGCCGGCTTCTCATCGCGTGCCGCCGTCCACCGCCGCGCCTTCCCGGCCAACCGAGCGCTCTCGGACGCGAGAGACTTCATCGTCGTCGTGTCACCTGCTCCTTCATCGACTCCATGCTATAAATACCGATCGGACGCCGTCGTTCTCCTTCTTTCTTCCTCCCGCCGCCGTCGTCGACGACCTCGCTCCGCCGCCGAAATTCACCGTCGACACCCCGCCTCTGTCCAATTGCTCTCGCCCAAAGCTCCGCCACTTCCTCACGGTCCTTTTGGGCCAGTTCATGCTTGCTCTCATCGCCCGAGCCATCCGCACGCCACCTTCTTCTCCGCGGCCGGTCAGCCGAGCCGCCGCGCCATCGCCGCCGTTTGCCGCCGCCAAAGGTGAATATATTTTACCGATGACCCTGTAATCGGGTTCTCCGTGTCGTCCTGCATCTGATGCGCACCTTGGTTCGAGCAGCGCATTACCAGAGACCGCCGTGACGCCGTCGTGCCATCGGAGCGCCGCCGCCGCCATCGCCGCCATCGACCGCCGCTCAACCCAGCCACTTCGGACCTTCATTGACGTGCGCATCAGCGCCGTGGTGAGCTCCTGCATCTACCTGCATCATCAATTTGGTCAATCCGTTGCCGTAGCCGCCGGTAGCCGTAACCCGCCGCCTGCGCAGTGCTGCCGCTCCGCCGCGCGCGATGCCGTCTTGTCCAGAGACCGAGACCGACCTTCATGTAGTAACCAAACCGGTCTGTTTAGGTGTCCTGCGTAAGCTCATGTGGTCGCCGTCGCCGAAAATCGCTCCGGTGAGCGACGCCGCCGCGCCGCCATCGCCGCCGGCGTGGGTGCCGCCGCCGCTCCCCAACCCCGTTAGCCACCTCAATCGATGCGCTGTGTCCAGAGGAGCAAGTAGGAAGAAACCCCATCGCCGGAGAGCTCACCGACGACGAGGAATCGACGGTCAACCGCCGCGCCGCCGTCGGTCAGCGCGGAGTCACTGTGCCGAATTTTTTTTCTATTTTTAGAAAATGATTTAAATGCTATTTTCTTTGAAAATTCATAGTAATTCATTTATGGCTCCAAAAATTCTAAAAATTTTTGTGAATGTTCTTTATGATGTCATCTACCTAGGAAAAATATGAAATGCCAAAATTGAGTACTTTTTGCATATGTTAAAATTAGCCCTTTTAATTGAAAAAGGACCTTCAATGATTTTTAATAATTAAAATAATTAGCTTTTAATTCTTAAATTTGTTTTGCCATCTAATTAGGCTAAGAGCTTTCTAAAATAAAATTTTGGGCTTAATTTGATAACTTTAATTTTTATGCCTTTATTTAATGCTTTTAAATAATTAATTAACCCCTTTTAGTTAACTTAATCATTATAGGATTTGTTTGACTTTGGGATTGATTGATGACCTTAGGTCATTAACCCTAATGACCTTTGGCACTTTAATTAATTGTTTGCGCTTATCTTAATCATGTCATTAGGGCTTAATTAACGTTATTTTATGTGTTTAATTAATTATAAAAATGGCATAGTTAACCCTAATCAGTTATATAAACGAAGTTTTGTTAGCTTGCAACTTTATCGTGAAGAAAAGTTGTACTCGATCCCTTAATCTAATCATGCATTCATCGAGCATCATGTTTATTATTCCATCATGTAAAGCATATTAATTATCGAATAGTTTCCGTTAACGGAGAGTTAACGTTATCACTCAGATCTGAAGGACGAGCAGATTCAAGAGTTGGGAACTGATCCAGAATTCGAGAACTTCTACCCCGAACATCAAGGCAAGCCCCGGATACATTTAAACCTTATTCTATTTATAAAAGTTTTACCACTTCAGCTTTGATATGTTGCATTAAGTGATAGGAGTTGAGTGAAAACCCACAAATTGCATTACCTGTCTTATTTCCTTAATCCTTGTTACCTACTTGGAAGATGAGTAGTAATGCTTAACCCTGCTTATTTATTTAATTGTTCAAAGGAAAAGAATGAAAAAGATGAGATTGGCTTCTTGTTGAAAGCTTGATGTTAGTAATAAATCGAGTCTGGACGGCGAACTTGCACTGGGAATGGAGTCCCTCTGTAGTGTTCTCGTCTGTTGATGCCCTAGGTCCCGTCCGTTGGTGAACTGGATGATATCGAGAATTTAGAAATCCACATACATGAAGTGGTATACGGATGGTTGTAGCCGTGTATGCCATGGAGTGACCTAGCGTGGGGCCAGAGAATCCCATCTGTGTCATAGTGTGTTTTACTGTGGGGTTTAAGTTCCCATGTATCTCGGTACGCTGGGCCGAAGAGCTCACGTGTATCATGTGGTGATATACGGCTGAGGTTGTTATCCCGGTATATCGGTGTATCTGGGGTGCTTCGGAGTTAAAGTCTCCGGTATGCTCAGTCGCCTAGGTCCCAGCTAGGTATGAAAATGGATTCGAATCGTCGTTGCTTCTCGGAGAAGAAGACTCGATCGTTGTTCATCATCGTAGTAACAACTTGAACAAAAATTAAGGTTCAATAATGAAGTTGGTTGGTAATTGGAAGTAGTCCAAGCAACCTTACCTTTTGTAAAGCTTTTCTGCAAAATTTCTTATCTACTACAAACCGTACCTTGTCCCTCTAGCCTGCATTTCTTAAGTCTCTACCCTTCTTTTTTGTCGGGTCAGTCTTGTTGAGTACTGTTGTACTCAGGGTTTGTTAAACCCTTGTTGCAGGTGAGCCTCATGGGCAGGAGTGTTTTGCATCCTGCTGCATGACAGTCGTTGAGGAAAGCGACGACGAGTGAAAGGTTTAGCTCGTGGGCAGAGCTTTTGTATAATATTGTAATCTACTGCTACTCCACTACTATTATGGTTTGTATAATTCAAACTTGTGGTTGTAAATATTTGAAACTCAGAAGCTTGTAAACTTAGGTTATTGTAAGTCTTCCGCTGTTTTACTCCGTGGTATTTTATTTATATGAAATTGTTGTAATACTGCAATGTCTCTCTACAATGATTGATCCTGCTCGAAGAATCGTGGATGATTCGGGATTTACCGGACAGACTTTTTAAGTCGTATGGAACACAGTCATGGTCATTTGGAGTCTGTTTAGACAATAATCATGCGTGTGGGCCATATGATTTAGGAGGTTCTGCCACA
>JALGXP010000914.1:10136-20172 GCA_023333625.1 Bothriochloa decipiens
TGTGGCAGAACCTCCTAAATCATATGGCCCACACGCATGATTATTGTCTAAACAGACTCCAAATGACCATGACTGTGTTCCATACGACTTAAAAAGTCTGTCCGGTAAATCCCGAATCATCCACGATTCTTCGAGCAGGATCAATCATTGTAGAGAGACATTGCAGTATTACAACAATTTCATATAAATAAAATACCACGGAGTAAAACAGCGGAAGACTTACAATAACCTAAGTTTACAAGCTTCTGAGTTTCAAATATTTACAACCACAAGTTTGAATTATACAAACCATAATAGTAGTGGAGTAGCAGTAGATTACAATATTATACAAAAGCTCTGCCCACGAGCTAAACCTTTCACTCGTCGTCGCTTTCCTCAACGACTGTCATGCAGCAGGATGCAAAACACTCCTGCCCATGAGGCTCACCTGCAACAAGGGTTTAACAAACCCTGAGTACAACAGTACTCAACAAGACTGACCCGACAAAAAAGAAGGGTAGAGACTTAAGAAATGCAGGCTAGAGGGACAAGGTACGGTTTGTAGTAGATAAGAAATTTTGCAGAAAAGCTTTACAAAAGGTAAGGTTGCTTGGACTACTTCCAATTACCAACCAACTTCATTATTGAACCTTAATTTTTATTCAAGTTGTTACTACGATGATGAACAACGATCGAGTCTTCTTCTCCGAGAAGCAACGGCGATTCGAATCCATTTTCATACCCAGCTGGGACCTAGGCGACTGAGCATACCGGAGACTTTAACTCCGAAGCACCCCAGATACACCGATATACCGGGATAACAACCTCAGCCGTATATCACCACATGATACACGTGAGCTCTTCGGCCCAGCGTACCGAGATACATGGGAACTTAAACCCCACAGTAAAACACACTATGACACAGATGGGATTCTCTGGCCCCACGCTAGGTCACTCCATGGCATACACGGCTACAACCATCCGTATACCACTTCATGCATGTGGATTTCTAAATTCTCGATATCATCCAGTTCACCAACGGACGGGACCTAGGGCATCAACAGACGAGAACACTACAGAGGGACTCCATTCCCAGTGCAAGTTCGCCGTCCAGACTCGATTTATTACTAACATCAAGCTTTCAACAAGAAGCCAATCTCATCTTTTTCATTCTTTTTCTTTGAACAATTAAATAAATAAGCAGGGCTAAGCATTACTACTCATCTTCCAAGTAGGTAACAAGGATTAAGGAAATAAGAAAGGTAATGCAATTTGTTGGTTTTCACTCAACTCCTATCACTTAATGCAACATATCAGAGCTGAAGCGGTAAAACTTTTATAAATAGAATAAGGTTTAAATGTATCCGGGGCTTGCCTTGATGTTTGGGGTAGAAGTTCTCGAATTCTGGATCAGTTCCCAACTCTTGAATCTGCTCGTCCTTCAGATCTGAGTGATAACGTTAACTCTCCGTTAACGAATACTATTCGATAATTAATATGCTTTACATGATGGAATAATAAACATGATGCTCGATGAATGCATGATTAGATTAAGGGATCGAGTACAACTTTTCTTCACGATAAAGTTGCAAGCTAACAAAACTTCGTTTATATAACTGATTAGGGTTAACTATGCCATTTTTATAATTAATTAAACACATAAAATAACGTTAATTAAGCCCTAATGACATGATTAAGATAAGCGCAAACAATTAATTAAAGTGCCAAAGGTCATTAGGGTTAATGACCTAAGGTCATCAATCAATCCCAAAGTCAAACAAATCCTATAATGATTAAGTTAACTAAAAGGGGTTAATTAATTATTTAAAAGCATTAAATAAAGGCATAAAAATTAAAGTTATCAAATTACGCCCAAAATTTTATTTTAGAAAGCTCTTAGCCTAATTAGATGGCAAAACAAATTTCAGAATTAAAAGCTAATTATTTTAATTATTAAAAATCATTGAAGGTCCTTTTTCAATTAAAAGGGCTAATTTTAACATATGCAAAAAGTACTCAATTTTGGCATTTCATATTTTTCCTAGGTAGATGACATCATAAAGAACATTCACAAAAATTTTTAGAATTTTTGGAGCCATAAATGAATTACTATGAATTTTCAAAGAAAATAGCATTTAAATCATTTTCTAAAAATAGAAAAAAAATTCGGCACAGTGACTCCGCGCTGACCGACGGTGGCGCGGCGGTTGACCGCCGATTCCTCGCCGTCGCTGAGGTCTCCGGCGATGGGGTTTCTTCCTACTTGCTCCTCTGGACACAGCGCATCGATTGAGGTGGCTAACGGGGTTGGGGAGCGGCGGCGGCACCCACGCCGGCGGCGATGGCGGCGCGGCGGCGTCGCTCACCGGAGCGATTTTCGGCCACGGCGACCACATGAGCTTACGCAGGACACCTAAATGGACCGGTTTGGTTACTACATGAAGGTCGGTCTCGGTCTCTGGACAAGACGGCATCGCGCGCGGCGGAGCGACAGCACTGCGCAGGCGGCGGGTTACGGCTACCGGCGGCTACGGCAACGGATTGACCAAATTGATGACGTAGGTAGATGCAGGAGCTCACCACGGCGCTGATGCGCACGTCAATGAAGGTCCGAAGTGGCTGGGTTGAGCGGCGGTCGACGGCGGTGATGGCGGCGGCGGCGCTCCGATGGCACGACGGCGTCACGGCGGTCTCTGGTAATGCGCTGCTCGAACCAAGGTGCGCATCAGATGCAGGACGACACGGAGAACCCGATTACAGGGTCATCGGTAAAATATATTCACCTTTGGCGGCGGCAAACGGCGGCGATGGTGCGGCGGCTCGGCTGACCGGCCGCGGAGAAGAAGGTGGCGTGCGGGTGGCTCGGGCGATGAGAGCAAGCATGAACTGGCCCAAAAGGACCGTGAGGAAGTGGCGGAGCTTTGGGCGAGAGCAATTGGACAGAGGCGGGGTGTCGACGGCGAATTTCGGCGGCGGAGCGAGGTCGTCGACGACGGCGGCGGGAGGAAGAAAGAAGGAGAACGACGGCGTCCGATCGGTATTTATAGCATGGAGTCGATGAAGGAGCAGGTGACACGACGACGATGAAGTCTCTCGCGTCCGAGAGCGCTCGGTTGGCCGGGAAGGCGCGGCGGTGGACGGCGGCACGCGATGAGAAGCCGGCCATGGCGTTCGCCGATAGGACTAGGTACTGTTCGGGTTATTTACAGAACTACCACTCTATTTAAAATACAAATTACTCCAAAATTTATATAAGAACTTGAAAATCTCCAAAAATATCATTTGCATAACTTTTCAAGAGCTACACTTTTCCTTTAACTGGCATCCTCAAATTCTGTCTAGATTTTGAAATTTGAATTCAGATTTAAAAAGGGGATAAAACCCTAGAAATCAGTATTTGAAATTACTTTTGATTTTTCAATAAAACTTGAAAATCTTCAAAACTATGAAATGTTAAGTTTGTGAAACCAAACATTTTTCATATACAAGGTTTTCTCAAATTATGCATAACTTTTGAATTATAGTTTTAAAATATAAAGGGGATAATTGCTAGAAACTGTATTTTCAAATTAATTTGAAATTCCTTTTGGAAACTTGAAAAACTTTATATACCAACTTTGTAGCTCTTGTCAAGATCTACAAACTGTCTTTTTAGAGTATCTCCAAATTCCTTATAGATTTTGAATTAGAGAAAAGGAGATAAAACTAGGGTTGGAAATAAAGGGTTTTGAAATAGAGTTTAAACTCAATTTGGTTTCTAACTTAATTGGTTGGTTATTAGTGATCACAAACATCATCCAAGGACATTTTTAGGTCATTGACCCAATGACACCCTTGGTTGACCAAGTTGACTTTTGAAAAACCTTTTATAGCATTTCCATTTTGAGTTTAAACTTGAATAGCCAAACTTAGAAATAAGCTTAGAAATCCAAATTAAACTCCAAATATGGAAATCATTTTTAGGGTTGGACTTAGACTTATACACTATGCTTGATACTAGTGTAAACACAGTTTACATCTCAAGTACATAGAGTATAAACTAAGCATTTGCGATGACATTCAAAAATAGGGTTTTATTATTTCATGTGACCAAACATTACAAAAACTCAATCAACCTATGAAATGTAAACTTGTTTTAGTTAATGCACATTAAGGTTGACTTAAACATGGATGCTTTGCAGTGCATATGATGACATGGCATGTTTTAGTTAAGATAACACCAGAGGTGTTACAGCCTTTCCCCCTTAAAGAAATCTCGTCCCGAGATTTAAAGCCTCGAGTGAAGTAATGGAAAAGGAAAGGTGTCAGAAAAACATACTTCTTCTAAGTTTATAAAGAAAAGGAATTGTACCACTCATAGAGAAGTTACAACTCGTAGAAAGAATTATTACGTTAGGTAGAGGCATAAAACTCCGGGAAGTTTTCCAACAGAAAATCCTCTGATTCCCAAGTGGCTTCTTCTTCTAAATGTTGATCCCATTGTATTTTGTACCACTTGATTGTTCTGCTTCTAGTAACGCGATCCTTCTGATCCAAAACTCGAATTGGGGACTCAGAGTAAGTCAAATCAGGTTCAAGTTCAATACCCTCAACATCAATGACTTTATCTGGCACACGGAGGCACTTTTTGAATTGGGACACATGGAACACATTGTGCACAGCCGACAATTGTTTAGGTAATTGCAGACGATATGCTGACTGTCCACATCTTTCTATAATTGGAAATGGTCCAATGTAACGAGGTGCTAACTTACCCTTGACTCCAAATCGGTTAACTCCTTTCATGGGTGACACTTTTAGGTATACATGATCTCCATTATTGAAATACAATTGTCGACGCCTTTGATCTGCATAACTCTTCTGACGGGATTGTGCTATTTTTATATTTTGTTGTATCTGTTTAACTTTCGCTTTAGTTTCTTTTAGCAAATCAACTCCGAAGAATCTTCTTTCTCCGGGCTTAGACCAACTTAATGGGGTTCTACATCTGCGACCATACAATGCTTCAAATGGTGCCATTTTGATGCTTTCTTGATAACTATTATTATATGAGAATTCTGCTAAGGGTAAGCATTCATCCCATTTCTCTGGAAAATTTAGAACACATGCTCTCAACATATCTTCAAGTATTTGATTTACTCTTTCAGTCTGACCTCCTGTCTGGGGATGGTAAGCTGTACTGTGCAAAAGATCTGTACCTAAAGACTTGTGTAGTTGTTTCCAAAACTGGGAGACAAATTGCGTGCCTCTATCTGAAATAATTGTCTTGGGTACCCCATGAAGACTTATGATGTGCTCAAAATACAGTCTAGCATATTGTGAAGCTGTAGTTGTAGTTTGAACTGGAAGAAAATGTGCGGACTTTGTGAGTCGATCCACTATAACCCAAATTGACTCAAAACCTTTTGTTGTCCTGGGTAGACCCACGATAAAGTCCATACTGATATCTTCCCATTTCCAAGCTGGAATAGGTAATGGCTGAAGTTCTCCTGCTGACTTCAAATGAACAGCCTTGACTCTCTGACAAGTATCACATTGAGCCACATACTTAGCAATTTCTATTTTCATCTTGGTCCACCAAAATCTCTGTTTCAGATCATGATACATCTTATTACTGCCTGGATGAATAGAAAACTTTGATAGATGTGCCTCGTCAAAGATCTTTTGTTTTAACTCAGAATCTTTTGGTATGACCAGACGATTCTTATACCATAAGACATCTGCTTCATCAATTGTGAAACAAGAATTCTTTTCACTTCTAACTTTCTTTTTGATATAATGAATTCCCTTATTACTTCTCTGAGCAGCAATAATCTGATCTCTGATGGTTGTCTCCACAGCAATGTTAGACAAACTACCTTGTTGCACCATCTCTATACCCAGTTTTTCTATGTCATGACATATAGAGACATCCAAAGGCTTCACTGTTAAACAATGACAATGACCTTTTTGACTAAGTGCATCAGCCACTACATTGGCTTTGCCAGGATGGTAATAGATTTCTAAATCATAATCATTGATTAACTCTAACCATCTTCTTTGCCTCATATTCAAATCATCTTGAGTGAATATGTATTTCAAACTCTTGTGATCACTGTAAATATTACATCTATTACCCCACAAATAATGTCGTCATATTTTTAAGGCATGCACAACAGCTGCCAATTCCAAATCATGTGTGAGATAATGCTCCTCATGTTTCTTCAGCTGTCTAGAAGCATATGCAATGACTCTCCCTTCTTGCATCAACACACATCCGATACCTATACCCGAAGCATCACAATAGACATCGAACGGCTTCTCAATATTTGGTTGTGCTAGAACAGGTGCAGTAGTCATTAGTTTCTTCAATTTTTGAAATGCCTCTTCACATGCAGGTGACCAAATAAACTTGACATCATTCTTTAATAATTCAGTTATTGGCTTAGATATCTTCGAGAAATCTGGTATGAAACGATGGTAATAACCCGCCATTCCCAGAAAGCTTCGAACTTGATGCACAGTCTTTGGTGGTTTCCAATCCAGTATATCCTTTACTTTACTAGGATCAACAGCAACACCCTTGTCTGATAATACATGTCCAAGAAAATTCACTTCTCTTAGCCAAAACTCACACTTACTAAACTTGGCATACAGTTGATGCTCTTGCAAACGTTGCAAGACAATTCTGAGGTGTTTAGCATGTTCTTCTTTATTCTTAGAATATATCAATATGTCATCAATAAAGACAACCACAAACTTATCCAGTTCTGGCATGAACACTGAGTTCATCAAATACATGAAATAGGCCGGTGCATTGGTAAGTCCAAAAGACATAACCAAATATTCATATAGACCGTACCGAGTGGTAAAAGCGGTCTTTGGAACATCTTCTGGGCGAATTTTGATTTGATGATACCCAGATCGAAGATCAATCTTAGAGAACACTTTTGCTTCCGCCAATTGATCAAAAAGCAGATCAATGCTGGGTAGAGGATACTTATTCTTGATGGTTACCTCATTCAGGGGTCGATAATCCACACATAACCTCAAGCTTTGATCTTTCTTTTTCACAAAGAGAGCAGGACATCCCCAGGGTGATGGGCTAGGTTGAATAGAACCTTTATCTCGTAGCTCTTACAATTGAGTCTTGAGTTCTGCTAATTCAGGTAGTGCCATCCGATAAGCTCTTCTGGATACTGGAGCAGTACCAGGTTTCAAATCAATTCTAAACTCCACATTTCTGTCAGGAGGTAAACCTGGTAACTCATCGGGAAATACATCAGGAAACTCACAAACCACTGGTATCTCCTCAATCTCTTTTACAGAGGTTGCACATACCTTTTGAACATTCATCTTAAGTGTCGGAAGTTGGATAAGAAGTGAAGTTTTGCAATTGGGTATGTTTAATCTCACAGTTCTATTCAGGATATCTATCACAGCGCCATGTCGTTTCATCCAATTCATACCCAGGATCACATCTATATCTTGATCCTTTAATATTATCATATCAGTGGGAAAAATATACCCACCCAAACTCACTGGCACATCATGTACCATTTCTTTAGTACACATACGCCCTCCAGGCGACTGTATAAAGAACTGTTCTTTTGTATCCCTTATTGGAATTTCATGTGTCTTAACAAAGGTACCATTGATGAATGTATGCGATGCACCAGAATCAAATAACATAATTGCAGGATGATCAGCAACAGGAAACGTACCCATCATGACAGGCTCTCCTTTTGGGATTTCTCCAACTTGAGTGTAGAACACTCTGCCATACTTCTTTTCATTCTTACTATTTAATACCTTCGGATTTCCTGCTTTAGGCTGACTCTGTGGTTGTTGTTGTGGTGCAAAAGTTCTGGGGACATAGGAGTTATACTGCCTCGGATGCGGGCAGTTTCGCGCAAAATGACTAGGTTTGCCACAGTTATAACAGGGAAAGATAGGTGGCTGGGAATTGAAGTTACGAATACCAGGGGCATTCGGCGGTCGTGGATATGAAAGATTAGCAACAGGACGAGCGAATGCCTATTGCGGTGCTTGATATTGTGGTGGACGATAAGGTGGACGAAAATGATTCTGAGGGTGATAGATTATTTTCTGGCGCTTTAGATTGCCACCAGAAAATCCAGAGGGTACATTTTTCTTCTTTTTGGTTTCCAAATGTTGACGGTTCTTATCTTCATAAGAGATAGCGATATTCACCGCCTCATGAAAAGTGGCATTAGGATTTCCCGTCATCATTCTTTGAATTTTACTGTTTAGACCTCTCAGGAAACACTCTTTCTTTTTACGGTCAGTACTAACATAGTCTGACGCGTATTGAGACAAGTGATTGAATTTGCCAAAATATTGCATGACCGACATATCACCTTGCCTCAAGGAAAGAAATTCTTCGAGCTTTATAGTCATTATTCCCTCGGGAATAAAATGTGCTCGAAAGGCTTCCCGAAACTCAGTCCAAGTAATGCGATGGCCTTCGGGCTGAGCAGCAACGAAATTTACCCACCAAGCTCCTGCAGTACCTCTCAACTGCTGGGCGGCAAACATGGGCTTTTGATGTTCTGTGCATTCCATCAGTCCAAACTTCTGCTCCATAGTGCGGAGCCAATCATCAGCCTCCATTGGTTCATCTACTCTGCTGAAAACCAGAGGTCGAGTGTCTGTGAAATCCACATATGTGGTTTCGTCTCTATGGTTCCGCCCATGATTTCCCTGTCGGGCATTCTGATTCTGGTTTTGAGCCATCATGGTTGTGGCAGTGACTAATGCTGCAACTGCATCAGCCAGAGTGGGTGGAACTGGTGGAGGATTAGGGATATCACCTCCATCCTGAGATGGACCAGCGGCATCACGGGAACGGGTGTGAGCAGGCATCTATAAAAACATAACTTCACTTTATTCACAAAACCTTATGGGATTTCATAAGGATATATTACAAAAGTGTAACATACTTATGTTACATTATTTTATTATATCAGTCTGCACTCCGGCAAGACTTCCCACACCTACTAGGCTTTAGAAAGCAAAGAAAGGATATATTACACATCTTACTTTCCAAACTCCTTACTCATCTTCCTCAGGTTCTTCCTCTACTATCTCAGGATCTTCTTCTTCCATAATATCTTCTTCTTCACTTTCATCCTCTATATCCATCTGATTTTCCTCTTCTTCCTCAATAACATCCTCATCGACGGATTCTAGTTCTTCAGGATCTTCCTCTTCCTCGTCCTGACCCATTACAAGACCAAGGTCATCCTGGGCTGCCTGTCTTTGATAGTCAGGATCCAATAAGTTATTTAACCTCACACATTCATCGTCAGCCTCCTCCGCATATTCCTCCAAATCTTCTACATAGTCTTCAAGTTCCTGGATACGAACATTTGCTGCATCTTCTCTTGCCCAAGCATCATTTCTTTGGTGCTTCATATACTTCCGGGATCGCCTCAATGAAGTGATTTCGGCGGCCTCTAACATCCTATCAGTTTCAGCCCTTTCCAACTCGGATCTAAGCCTTGCTATCTCAACCTGTGGATCTTGATGCGGATTGCTACTGCTTTCTCTGATCTCGTATTTAGAAGCTAACTGATGCCGAGGTACTCCTTTTGGTGCAGTGCTTTTGCGAGGTGTTTGCTTGGTAATGGCCATCCTGAAGCAAGATAGGATAGATAGGAAGAAGTCTAAAGGTTAGCATGAAAAGGATTGATACTACTTAACCCAAACCACTTTAAAGGGGAAAGTAATTAAATAATTTATTTAAGCATGATGCATGAACGAACTTACGATCTAATCGTAAAAGAAAGCAACAATTACATATACAACATAGGGCAATATAATATGCTATTTCTCCACCACACTTTATAAAATCAGAATAAGGATCGATAGAAAGAGTTATAGATAAGGAATAAGCAATTTGGACCCATAATAGTCAAGTTAAAATTATTTGACTCAAAACTTTTGAAGTTTTCATAAACGAAAACTACAATAACTCTTTTCAACAACGAACCTGCTCCGATACCAGCTGTGGCAGAACCTCCTAAATCATATGGCCCACACGCATGATTATTGT
>JALGXP010000915.1:0-20155 GCA_023333625.1 Bothriochloa decipiens
TTATATTATATTATATTATATTATATTATATTATATTATATTATATTCATGTCACAAATCGTACGTATAAATCTTTTTTTGGCGGGGTTTCTCGAGGGGCTGCAGCCCTAAGGTTTTCAGATGAAGCTCTGTATCAAACGTTACCTAAAAAAATGGCTCTACAGGAGAAACTATAGAGAGAAGAAATTGTTTTCTATATATAATAGAGGTGTGGAGCCATATAAATTTGGCTTTCTTTAATCTATATGGCCTTTGAGTGAAACCGTCTATAAAAAAGCACTAATCAGAATCTAAGTAGCAAGTCCCTTGTACTATGAATCTAATCTATAGCATTGATATTATACTATAAGAAATTACATAGGGGCGGATCTAGCAGTGGGGCGGCTGGGACTAAGCCCCTCCTACCACCTCCATACTAATAAAGCCTCTCCTTGAGCCCATAATAACTTTTGTAGACATGAAAGAGAAAAAAGAGGGATCTAAATGTTCGAAGATAACTTAAGCTTTCTCTTTCATTAAACCCTAGATCCACGAGTTTTAAATAGCCGGCTATGGCTGCCGATATAGCTCGCTATAGCCTTTTGAGGTAGGATGCCGCTAGCTATTTGTGTTCATGTACAATTTAGCCGATATAGCTGTTTTAGAGACAAACCGTTAAACATCATTAGCCCGCTATTTAAAACTCTCTATTAAGAATATGGTTAGAGAAAGATGGCTGCACTTTATAATCCCAAACGGTCTGTATTATAAGAATCTAGACCTTCATCAAAAGTGAAAGGTGATAAAAATAAATGGAGCACCAAATAGGTAGCATATATAGCACATGAAAACATTAAAAGGACCTAGTGATAAATTGTGATAGTACGTGTGGTACCCAAAATGTTTGGCCTTTGGGTCATGAATACGATGGATATGATGTTGATGCGAACATTGCAGTCTCTTTATGACCACTAATTTTTAGTAGCGTAACACTCTACATTAATTTGTTGTTTTCTCCCCTAGCTAGGACTCTGACCACTCGAGCATGGAACGTCGCTATCTACATGCCTAGATTTATATAAGCTTTTGGAGTAAAAGGTCGTATTATAGGGAATGAAAGGTCAAAACAACTTACTACTCCCATCTCAAAACAAATTAACTTTTGGAGTTACTCAAAGTCGAAATGTCTTAAGATTAGTCAAATTTATAGAAAATAGCACACATGTTTATAAGATTGAAATATAATTAGGGCAGTCCCAACCTAGAGATCAATTACGATGTCAAATTTAAGTAAAATGTTGATGTGACCATAGAATAATTAAGACAGAGAGAACAAAATTGTTTTTTAAAATAAAATTATATCTATACGAGGACCTGGATAGAAAAAGATGTAATAATAGATGAATGATGGCAGATGATTGAACAAAAGTTTTATTTTCGAAGAAGCCGAGAATATAATTCTCTTTTGTATAGTGAGTGTATGACTTTGTAAGTGCGGAAACTATATTTCATTATGTAATATGTTTTTACATTATGGTGTGATATTCTTTTTCGATGAGCTGATCAAATTCATTAGAAGAAACAATACATCATTTGTCCTGGAAAGAAAGTCATTGTTACTTCCCGCCGCCTTGTGCATGACCTTCCTAGAGGGCCAATCGGGGAGAGCCAGGGTTTGAACCCCGGACCGGCTGCTTCACCCACTGGGGACGTCACCGGCTGCGCTAGGCACTCTTCCCATATGTTAGAAAATATTAATATTTGATATCGTTAGATGAATCATGAAATTATTTTTTAATAAAATTACTTGGAGATACAAATATTTCTGATATTTTTTAATGAATCTAGAAAAATTTGACCAGCACAAACCTAGCTCGTGGTGTCATTGTTCTTGCACTGCTACCTCCCTCTCAAAAAAACGCATATTTTGACTTTCGCACTTCCTCTTTTACCATTCGTCTAAGTTTACATAAATATTATTTATTTTGTTATAGCTTATTTTATTATTAAATATATTTTTATAATAATTTATTTATTTTATTATTTATATAAAAAAATTTAAATAAGACAAACGGTCTAAAAGTTAAAATATGTATTTTTTAAGATGGAGGGAGTAACTCAGAACAAAATTAAAAATTAGTTTATCTGGAACGGGTGTGTGAGTACTATGTACTTGCATGGTGTCAGGCACCTCCATCGGCGACACGTGCCCATGCAGGTCTGGTAAAAATGGGCCGGCCTGCATGCAGGGGAGGGGCAGGCACCAGCACGACGTACTACGCGGCTAGGTAGCTGCTGCCATGCGACATGCATGGGCCCCACACACAGACACAGGCCTCTGCTCGACTTTGGAGTAGTATGCTCTGGTCGAGACGGAGACGATTCCGTGGGAGAAGACGGGACACAGAAAAAAAAAAGTCACAGGCCGGTGAGCGAGCGGAGAAATAGAGAGATACGATACGATGCGCTCAGAACCGAACCGGGGGCCGGAGTTGCAGTTGCTTGCCTTTCCAATTGCCATATGCCAATGCCAGGAATGGGAGGAGCATCGAGGTGGAGACCGGTGAGCTTTTTGGCTTTTCCATTCCATCCACTCTCCCGCTCTCAGGCTGTCACACTCTTCAGTCTTCACACACACACAGGCACCCAGCAGCAAAGCTGCAACAGCAACACTCCCGTTTGGGGCATCCATGGGCGGAAAGCGACGTATCCCTCCGTCGAGTCTCCGTGGAAAAGGATAGGATATGCATGGGTCATGGGTGGTGGGGCCGGTGGCGACGACACACCGTTGTCATGGCCATTGCCTATTCTCTATCGCATCGGCCATCAAACTGATGACTGCCATATCAGCAATAGCAAGTAGTAGCGGTTACAGCGGCCATCAACGACACAGCCGCACCCACCACTCGCTGTCATGTACACGGCCAGAGAGTAGACTATTCTAATTACAGTAGTCTATAGTAGATAGAGTATGTTGTATTTCTATATATACCGGCCGGCGGCGCAAGCACAACAATGCAGTGTATATACTATACTATGCTTAGATACTGTCATACTGATGACTGCTAGGATTTTTTTTTTTTTAATCTTGGAATGGTATACATGTGCTTTGTTGGATAGTGCTACGCTCCATGTTTTTTTAGCTCTATTTACGTTTTGCAACTCTACAAATGCAGCTCGACAAACTTTGCTCTACGAACAAACTTTGCTCTACGAGAAGAGAAAAAATAAAGTGAAGTTAGAGTCCATAAAGAAATGCTCAAGAGACTTTCTATATTATATATTGTTTCACGGTAGAGTTTATGGGACAGAGTTTATAAAACCCGTACCGATACAAAGCTTAGAGAAGAGCACTACCAACACGTAGTGTGGGCTCCATATACTACTTATTTATTATATATATATCCGTGTAGATGTACGTACGTACTCGGAAGATATGATATGATTAGTACAGGAGACCTAATGTGACATGTCACCTTTTTTCCTGCTAGTACTACGTACTCTTTCATAGGTTCATGCGTGTAAGTAATTCTCGCTAAGCCGGCGGGCTGGGCCAACTCGATCATTGTCAATTGTCATCGCCTCATAAGTTAAAAAAAAAATCATCGCCTGCATATGATGATGAGAAGCAACGGTGCTGGCCGGCGTGGTGACGAATGAATCCGTGGGTAAAGATTTGCTTCTTGCAGCGATGTAGCTGCACATGGACACAAGATTATTTCGATGTTTTTATGCAAGGTGGAATTAATGGAGTGAAGCACGCGGTGTACGTGTAGAAGTGTAGCGTGTTCAGTTTCAATGATAATGACAAGAAATAAAGCTGAATCGAATATACTCCTTCCTTCCCCTTTCAAGAGTCGTTCAGGCCATGCGTCAAAATATCCAAGTTCATAAATTCATACATGCATATGAAAGGCACCATCTTCTTGGTTCACAGAATTCATACTGTATAGCATTCAGGGCTACGACGACAGAAAAAGCGGAACAGAGGGAGCATATAGCAAGATTTTCATGTGTCATTGGACACAGGTCCAAGTTAAAAAACGGATTAGATTCATGCGGAAAAAGAGATTGCCGGCTCTAAAAACCTTCTTCGGGCTGGTGCTACGTGCACCAATAGTACACCTTATATAAGGGTTTTTTTTTTGCTCGACATTGTATTTGTGTTGGTGACGAGCGAGGATTTTTCAACCAAGCATGAGTGTTTGCTTTCCTGTACGTACGGTGGGAGTATTTGCATCTTGGTCTCTATACGAGCGAGGTCCAAAAATAGCAAATAGACAAGGAGAAATACACGGAAACGGAACGGTTTTCCGCGCAAAAGAAACACGTACGGGCACTGGCCGGAGACAAATACTGTACAGTATATAGTGTCCTCCTCGATACAATACTGCACGTCTGCACCGTGATCCCCACTTGTGCAAGGTCCACATGGCAGCCACCCGACCGACTCGTGGCGCTGCAGAGCTGCCTGCAGGTGCAGTCCTCTCCTGTACAATACAGGGGTGAACGGCACGTCGCGGCCTGGCACGGAAGACGAGCATTGGCACGGCTGCTCGTGCTGGTGGTCGCAGCTTGCGAATTTTTTTTATTTTTAACAGTTTTTTTAAATATTTTCAAAAAATACCGTGAATTTTTTTATTCTTAAGACTAACCATTTTAGTGGCGCCATCAATCGTAGCGCTACAGAAGAATGACGTGTCATAAGGGTCTCATGCCCTAGCACCACCTGTGTCGCCATCATCTCATGTCCCCACAAGTGGGGCATCTAGTGCTACGTCATCTTCCTGTAGCGCCGCCACACATGACGCCGCAGTGAGGAAATACGGCGTCATAGTTGATGACGCCACCAAAACGATTAAATTTAAAAATAATAAAATTCTACTGTCTTTTTAAAAATACTTTTTAAATAAAAATGGTTAAAAATAAAAAAAAGATTCCAGCTCGCGCGCACCAACCAAACCAACAGACATAAAACGGCACTCGCGAGGCGGTGGGGAGTCGTTGGCGCGCATCTTCAAGCGTCACAGTGAGCCAGGCCGCCTCGTCGGCCTCCACTAAATTAATTAACCCACGCTCTCTCTCTCGTCTCCATGACTCCATCCTTTCTTCGTCACGCTCACACCGCACTAATAGCCCACCACCTCCTCTCCCTCTCCCTCTCCTCTATAATAATACCATTAATTAATCCGAATAAAATAATGTTTTGTCCCACCCTACTCCCAATTCATATTGAGCCCGCTTGCTGGCTGTCATTTGCTTGCTTGACCAACGCGATTATGATTAGTGCTGATGATTAGCGCGCGTCCTATTGTCCTATCCTATATGCGGGGAGGCCCCTCCCGGTCTCGTGTATTACTGGTGCCTGTTGAAACTGACGGACCTCCTGGCACGGCGTGGCAGGGCAGTTGTTGGCACTGCAGTGGCACCAGGCCGGACGATTAAAGCCAGCCAGAGCCAGACAGCCAGGCTGACTGGCCCCCTGCCCCTGCCCCTGCCCCTGCCTGCGCACGCCCGGGCCGCGGCTGGGCCCCACCTGTCAGGCCGAGGCTGGGTCCGGTTGCAGCGCATCATCGTGCATGATATCACGTGGGAGACGGCATGGCAGGACCCGGTGGTGCTATGCTATGGACCGCGACAATTATACAGCGGCTGTGTGTCGAAATAGGAGTACCGTCTCCGCTCTGGTGTACGTACTCGTGTTCCGGTGCGTCCATTAAATCGATGCCTTGTCTTTTCTAGCCACGAGTTCATGACGAGGACCAGGTACGACCGTGCAAGCTAGACGTTGCACATCACGCTTCTCTTAAGAGTTCTCCGTAGTAATATCAAGATGAGAGTCAGACAACAACGTTATATAACGTCACGCTTGACTTAAAGTTTACGATCAGTAACATAGGAACGAGAGGCGGTCCTTATCTTTTATAGACACAAATATATTCAACTGTGCAAGGTGTTATATGTCACGTTTGTCCTACGGTCTACATAGGTGACATGGCATAAACAAAAAAAAAAAACAAAATCCTCCATACAACCATTCAAACTCTATATCTCTAACCCAAACCTTTCCACCGAGATATAATTCCATTGCTAACTAATATCATTCGCCAGCTTTCGCGTACTCATGTTCCGGTATCATTAAATCAGCTCCTTGTCTTTTCTAGCCATAACGAGGGTAAGATGCAACTATGCAAACAATTACACGTTATGCTTGTCATGTGCCGCTACGCATTAAATCAATGCCTTGTCTTTTCTATCCATGAGGAGAGTCAGGTCGAACCGTGCAATGCGTTATACGTCACGCTTGTCCTAAGGTTTACTAATAGTATTATCAAGATAAGAGGCAGTTCTTAAAAACAAGAGTCTAAGTAATACTGATCCATACTAGTAGTTCGCGATGACCGTTTCTTCCTAACAATAATGCAATGCTATGTTGATTCTTTTTTCATGCATGTAATTATGAGTAGAGCTACTTTGTTTATCTTTTGTAAGATAGAGTGGCCTACAGAGGCACATAACAAGTCTTGTCTACCTCAACGGATCAACACAATGGCATGATATAAAAGACAAAACCATGTAGCCATGCAAGCTCTCTCGCTCTCTCTCTCCCCATGTTTTCTCTTTATTTTCTAGAGAAGTTGCATTTACATTGTTACCTATCTTTATGAGTTTTCACAAGTAAATCGGTGCCTTGTCTTTTCTAGCCACGATGAGGGGTTCGGTGCAACTATGCTAGGTGTTATATGCCACGCTTGTCTTAGGTTTACATAGGTACCATGACACACATAAAAGATAAAAGCCATACAACAATGCAAAATCTCTTATTTTTTTTCTTTTGTCTTAGACAGCTATAATTCCATTTCTAACTACCGTATCTTTCATCAGCTTTTGTGTACAGATGTGCCGCAACCCATTACATTGATTCTTGTCTTCTCTAGCAATATGAGGGTTAGATCTAATCATGTGGAAGCAATTATACGTCATGCTTGTCTTAGTGTTTACTAATAGTAATATCATGACAATAATGTAAAAAACATACTGTACATAGGAGGAGTTTGTGATGGGCAAAATGCAATGATATGTTATGTTTACTCTTTTCATGCATGTAATCACGTTATAACTATTTTGTTTATCTTTTGTGAGCTAGAGCGACCTAGAGGGGCACATAACATGTCGTTTTGTGTATCTACACAACCACAACAATATCTGCCATCATCCTTTTTAGATGATGTTTTCTTGTTTTTGGACCATCGATATACGTTATTATAACATGAAAGATAAAATAAATAGACCCCAATTTCGCCTCTATTTGCTTGTAGACTTTCTATCATTCATCAAATTACTGTCAATCTAGGAGTTTTCTTATTTGAAGCCAAAACAAACAAGATTTTAGCTAACCAAATTATTGGATGCTATAGATACACAAAAGCGACATGTCTAGGTGAACCTATGATATTGGCCAAACAAATGTTATCCATATATACTCATGAAGACAGTAATAACAACTGTTACATTTATTGCAATTTTTAATATACACATATATTGTTATCTTTATATAGCTGGAACCATGCACACGGTATCTTTAGAAGCTTTCTATAACTTTTCCCATTATTTTTTTAATTCAATGTAATAATCCACCATCCTTAGATTATTTAGCATATGTGCATAGGCACGCATGAGCTCCATTGTTAATACCGAAGGAGGAGAAGAAAGAAGAAAACAAAGAAAACTCTGTACAAATTTGGTCTACCTCTAACACTAATCGATAAAAAAATACCTCAGTTGCCATGACACCAATTGTAACATTGAGCTATATTAATCTATTTCTTTTTTCATATATCTCTAGACCTCACGTTTATACAGTCACACACAACTTGCCCTTTAACGCAGCCGCATCCTCACGGTATATATGCCCAACACATGCAACATGTGTACGTGAGCTCTCGATCTCACTACTGTAAACACACTAACATGTGTTGTCGTCATGGTCCCCCTACTGTAGCTCAGCACTCAGCCGGTTTAAAAGTTGCCCAACAACCCAGTCTCAAATCACCTAGATAGACTACGGAGACGTTTACTCCGTCTACCACTCCTCGGCTAAAACCGCGCTCACTTGCCTAACAAAATTTGACCGTAATAATAACTAACGTCGAATCTCCCAACCGCATCTCCGAAGCCAAAGCGGCCCCGTTCAACGAAGGCGAAAGACGAGGAGGGGCAGGTCCAGAATACGTGGGGACTCGAGGGTGCTCACCGCAAAAGCGGCATCATCGCGTCGTTGATCCGCGTGCCGAGTCCCAAGGCCCGGCGTTAACCTCGCGTGCTGGCGTCGTGCAGCCACAGCACCACCACCCCAGCAGCAGCGGGAGGAGAGGAGAGGAGAGAGGAGTCCACGCGAGTGAGGAGAGGAGAGGAGAGGGAGCAGGAGGAGATCTCTCCCCACCCACCCCGGACCCGTCCTCCTCCTCTCGGCCTCTCCGGCGGGCGGGCGGGCAATTCGGCCATGGATCCCCCACGCGGAGGTCAGCGCTCCTCCTCGTCCCCTCCTCCTTCCTTCCCTCCACGGTTTCCCTTTCCCCGTACTTACTTCCCCGCGCCGCGGTCGCCGCGCGGCTCGATCCGCGCGGCCGGTGTCTCGCTCCGCTGGTCCCCGCGCGCGGCCGTGGCCGATTAGGCCATGCGGAGCGGGATTCTCTCGTCCGCGTCCGCGCGTCGAGGTCCCATGGCGCTGTCTCTCTCTCGCGCGCGCGGGTGGCGGCGGCGACGGTCCTTCCTTCCTAGCGCTCGTCGCTCGTCGCCGCGAATCCGAGATTTACCGTGCATGCGCGGGGCCTGGCGGCTGCAGCGCTTGAATTGCTGGTCGTGTTAGTCTAGTCGCGGCCGCCGCCGCCGCCGCCGCATGTGGGGGACGGGCTCGGCGCCGGCTCCGGGAACGTTAGATTCGCGTGCATGCGGCGGAGGCTACGCGCATTGCGGCCGTTTCGCCCGTGGCGAGTGCGGCGCCCCGGGGTGGGGGGGGGGCCGGGATTCGGTGCCTTTACGACGTCGTTGTCCGCGGATGTACGTGTCCACGGCTGCCGCCTCGTTTGTTGGTATTGGTACCCGGTGGTGGTAGCAGAGTATCTCTCTCTTTTGGGACGGGAACGGCAGAAAGGGGTCGGTCGGTGGCTACCGCCTCAGCTGCTGCTGAGGGTAGGGGGCTACTGTTGCGGTTCGTGGACTTGGATGCCCGTCCTGTGGTTCCAATCGCGTTGACTTGGCCGTATAGGGTGTTTGTTCTGATGCGCCGTCTTGTTTGCCTTTGGTGGTGTGGCCGCTTTAGGTTGATTGTTGGAGCATCCTTGTGTTGATTTCGTTTGTTATACAGGTTTATTACAGAAGGTTTAAGTTTCTTAGCAGAAGCAGAGTGTGTTTCTTGCCTTCCATTGATGCTGTCTATAGGTAGAGGCTATGCAGGTAGAAGGTTCCTAATACTAGCGAATAATATGTGCTATACGAGCTATTGTTGCAGCTTGTGGATTTGGAAGCCCATTGGGTGATCCCGATCAAGTTGACCTGGTCGCGTCCAATTTTTATGCGGCTGCGCTGCTTTGTGTGCCTGGTGGTATGGCCGCTTTAGGTTCATGGAGTCGTGTGTTGATTTCATTTGTTATACAGGTTTACAGAGGGTTTAAGATCCTTAGCAGAGTGTGTTTCTTGCCTTCCATTGTTGCTGTTTATATAGGTAGAGGCTATGTAAGTAGAAGGTTCCTAATACTATTAGCTAATAATATATGCTGGGGGCTAATGTTGCAGTTTGTGAGTTTGGATGCCCATTTGGTGCTTCCAACCACATTGACCTAGCTGTGTCGGTTATATTCGCACATGCTGCTTTGCTTGCCTTGTTGTTGTATCTGCTTTAGGTTGATGGAGGCAGCCATGTGTTGATTTCATTTATTATACAGATTTACAGAGGGTTTAAGTTTCTTAGCAGAGTGTATTTCTTGCCTTCCATTGTTGCTGTCTATAGGTAGAGGCTGTGCAAGTAGAATGTTACTAAGACTAGCTAATAATATATGTGGAACACATTCATAGCTCAATTAAACATGCCTCGTTATATGGCGCCAGAATCTGAGTTGTGTAGAAGTGCCATGCAAGTCTATTATAAATGGTCAGTTACGAAAGGCCTATGTATACTGGGAAACTGTAATAGAGTTATTATATTCTGTACCACGTGCGTTTTTCTATTTATGGAATATACTTGCACGCTTTCCTTTTTTGTGGATCCAACATTACTTTTTCTTGTAAAACATAGTAGTAGTGCGGGAGGGAGCTGCAAATACGATGTCGTATTAAATTGAGGGGAGAAAGGAAAAATGCCACCAGGCCAAGTAACCCATAGAAGCCCAACATCCTTGCACAAACCTAACTGCCTAGGGTAAAGAGGGCAAAAAGGCAGCAGGCATCTGCTGCTGGAGGGAGGCGGCCGCCGCCACCAGTTCGTGGGCTGGAGGCGACAACCCCTTTGTGTTGGAGTCTGGATCAGAGGCAGTGGCCCTGCTACTGCAGTGCGAACTGGGGGCCGTGTACCCTGCTGCTGCATTGACCAGAGGCGGCCGTTGCGGCTAGTGCTAGAATCCTGGGCAGTATCCTTCAGATCTCCCACTCTCTCTGTCTCCCGAACACTTTTATCTTTATCGTGCTCTATTTCTCCCATGCCCTGTCTGTTTTTGTCTCCCGCCGGAATCTCCTGCTGTTTTCCCCCTTTCCTCTACTGCTTTTATCCACCGATGTCACCTCATGATGCTCGCTAAAAGTTATTTCCTGTGATTTGGATGCCAAAGCGATGATTTTGGGACGCCCCACCCGTAAGGCGGATGACATCATATGTTAGTCGAATTGTTGGGCATGGTGTCACCCCTAGACTGCCCCGACGCTTAAGTGAGCCTTAATAACAATGGTTTTTGCTAAGATATTTGTTATCCTATATCATAGCAAAACCATATACATATATAACACTTGTAAATGTGCATTGGCAAAGAAAAGAAGCTTTATTGCACATGATTCTGTTCCAACACTATTTCTTGTTTGTTTATCAGTTTCTAAGATTATGTTGGAACGATTACCCTACAATATTTGCAACCAGTATTCCTTGGATGCTTTATGGGATCTAATAAATTTAAAGTTTTTATTCTGGGCTTCAACTTTGATGATTCATTATTATGAGTTATAATAACTACAAAGTTCCTTTCAAACATGCTTCTGTATCTAATATATAAATTCTGGAAAAACGTGAATTCTATTTTGTATATATTGAATGGATGGTAATATGTTGTGTTATTTATTACTCCAGGAACAGTGATTGATCCTGCTAAATGTCGATTGATGAGTGTGGATGAAAAGCGAGAACTCGTTCGTGATTTATCAAAGAGCCCAGAAAGTGCTCCTGACAGGTTGCAGTCATGGACTCGTCGGGAAATTGTAGAGATTCTTTGTTCTGATCTTGGAAGGGAGAGGAAATATACTGGTTTATCCAAACAGAGAATGCTAGATTATCTCTTCAGGGTGGTGTCTGGAAAATCATCTGGTCCTGTGGAACATGTACAAGAGAAAGGGAAAGAGAAAGAAAAAGAAAAGGAAAAGGAAAAAGAGAGAGAGTCAGTTCCTGAGCCCAATACAACTAACCATCAGTCCCCTGCCAAACGACCGAGAAAGAGTGACAATCCATCACGATTACCGATAATCACAAACAACTCTGCAGCATCTGATGTAGCTGTGCCACCTAATAACCCACGCTTCTGCCAAAATGTAGCTTGCAGGGCTATTCTCAGGGACAAATTTTGCAGACGCTGTTCATGCTGCATTTGTTTCAATTACGATGATAACAAGGACCCAAGCCTCTGGTTGTCCTGTAGTGCAAACCAACACTTACAAAAGGATACCTGTGGTTTTTCATGTCATCTTGAATGCGCTCTAAAGGATGAAAGAAGTGGTATTCTGCAAAGTGGACAATGCAAGAAACTCGATGGTGCCTATTATTGCACTCGTTGTTGGAACCATAATGATTTGCTTGGGTACTTTTCTATAGCATCCTTTTGTTATACAGTTTTTATGCAATTTGATTCTTTTTTTTTTGTTCCTGTGCTTCCAGTCTTATTGCATTCCTATCTTAGTCTGAGATCCTGGTATATCTTGCACTGATAGAACAATTGAAACATCAAACATATTAGTTTGTTAGTCGTGAGGTTTAGCTTTGATATTTTTCATCATAATTTATCTTCCAAATACTACACTTTATGTACCTTACCTGGTGAAAAAGATTGAATCTTATTATATATCACTTTCTTGTAGCTTTGCTGTTCTGTACCATTTAATCTAGGGAAAAATGCTCACAGGTAGAGAAACAAGTTTTAGATAGTTCAACTGTATTTTTAGATTTAGAATCAGCCTGTCATGCTTTAACTTTATGCAATGCGCTATTGCTCTGGATACTCTATTCTACCATGTCGAATGAATGATTCATCCAGTTTCCCTCTGGGGCCAGATTTGTTTGTCGGGACATACAGTTTTCAAGGAATCAAGGTATGGAATGGATGAGTTCATAGTTTGATAAAATTTGAGCATTTGAGTTGATAAGGTAGAGGATGTACATGTAGCATTGAATATTAGAATAATTATCTGGTAGGTTAGTATTACCTCACAAGAGTGAAAATAAAGAAGCGCAGTTCTTCAAATTGGTTTCGGTTTGATACTATTGCTCTGTTCTATTGATTGGAATGCGTGAATTGTTAATTGGCAGAGTCATTTTGGTATTGTTTACATACTGAGCTAGCACGCGACATGACTATTAAATTTCCTTTCTCATTTCTCAGGTCCTGGAAGAAACAACTGGTGACAGCAAAAGATGCTCGGCGATTGGATGTATTGTGTCATCGGATTTATCTCAGTCATAAGATCCTCATGTCCACAGAAAAGTACTTGGCATTGCATGAGATTGTTGATACAGCATTGAAGAAACTGGAGGCTGAGGTCGGTCCTATATCTGGAGCTCCAAATATGAGTCGAGGAATTGTTAGTCGACTTACTGTTGGTGCCGAAGTTCAGAAACTTTGTGGTCAAGCAATAGATGCTATGGAATCATTGTTCTCGGATGTATCTCTTGCTAATTCAAGAATTCAGCGTATGTTTTGTACCCTTTATGTTTGACATTCACATATACAAATGGAATTGGCTAATTGATCCATGTTTCCATTTTCAGGACCATCTATGATACCACCAAACTTTGTAAAGTTTGAAGCTATAACCCAAACATCTGTCGTGGTATTTTTGGATTTGGTTCACTGTCCTATGCTTGCCCAAGAGGCAACTTCGTTTAATATCTGGCACAGAGTGGCTGTTACTGAATCATACCTGTCAAATCCGAGTGGCATAATACTTGCGCCGTCGAAAAAATTACATGTCACTGGGCTTGTACCGGCTACAAGCTATATCTTTAAGGTTATTGCTTTCAAGAATTCAATCGAGTTGGGGTCGTGGGAAATTAGAATGAAGACAAACTGTCAAAAGGATGATCTGAGGGGTTCAATGCCAGGTGGTACTGGACTAGGACAAAATAGTGAGAGCCCAAAGGCAAACAGTGATGGCCAGTCTGATCCTTCCTCAGAGGGTGTCGACTCAAACAATAATACTGCTGTTTATGCTGATCTAAACAAGTCCCCTGAAAGTGATTTTGAGTACTGTGAAAATCCTGAGATCCTAGATTCAGATAAAGCGTCTCATCACCCAAGTGAACGCATCAATGACGTGCAAAATATACAGATGGCTGCAGATAGGGTAACAGAAGTCACTGAGCTAGAAGAAGCGCCTGGGCTCTCAGCCTCAGCCTTGGATGAGGAACCCAATGCTTGTGTTCAAACAGTGTTTCTCAAAGAGTCAAACTCACTAGAACACAATCAAAGAACTGTAGTTCCTAGATCACAGGATACATCTAATGTACTGGCTGGAAATGAATTGGTGATTGTTGGACCTCGATATGCTGGTTCTTTGCCACCCATTGCATCAAGAGGTGTGGAAAACAGCAAGGAGAATGGTGGAAGGGGCTTCAAACCCAAACCTTGTGACAACATTGTTCAAAATGGCTCTTCAAAGCCTGAAAGGGAACCGGGCAATTCATCAAACAAAAGAACATCTGGTAAAATGGAGGACCTTGGCCACAAGGATACTTCCTCTGAAGTGTCCTATGAGTACTGTGTAAAGGTGGTCAGGTGGCTGGAGTGCGAGGGCTATATTGAGACAAACTTCAGGGTGAAGTTTCTTACATGGTTTAGCTTGCGTGCCACCCCACAAGAGAGAAAAATAGTTAGCGTCTATGTGGATACTCTTATTGATGACCCTGTCAGTCTTTCTGGCCAGCTCGTCGACAGCTTCTCGGAGAGGATATACAGCAAAAAGCGGCCGTCCATGCCTTCTGGTTTCTGCATGGACCTGTGGCATTAAGGAACTGCAAGCTCTTACCATTTGCTTTGTAGGGAGCATATTGGTCCCATTCTTTCGTTGCAGATCGTTGCATTGATTCTTCATTGGAAATTTCACTGAAGTATTTGACTTGCACATCTTCATTGAAACTTTCCTTTTTCAATGATAGTAGGTTATGTTATTGGGCAACTTCTTTTCTCTTTTCCGTTTTACATTTGCTCCATAATAGGTTACAGTGCTATCATCTGTACCGTCCATTTTAATCTTAGAGCATCAATAGGCTGCACTATTGGGTCAGCTTGGGGCATCATGAATTTTGTGGCGTATAGCTGCTCAAAGAAGGATGATTGTCAGGCTGGATCAGGACTGCACCTGTCTGTGGGATGAAGCAGGCTTCGTATGGACGTTGACGAATCCGAGCTAACCATGTCTTGTCAGTAAAATGGTTGTGCTGTATCTTTGGGGAATATGCATTTTTCTTGCTGACTCTTGTTGGGAATGGGAGGAATGATGTAAGGTGCAGAACGTCTGCCGTAATTAATGTTATGTTGACTCATGCTCCTCTGTCTGCCGCACTCGCTGATGAGTTCCTCCGGTTCTGTTATTCTGTGTTGCACCTGTTTGAATTCCATTCCAGTGCTCATGGCTAGTGTAGTTTGGCATTCATGAGTGAACGGTTTGGTGCTCATGGCCGTCGTGTGGGATCCTGGGACGGCTGTTGAATCCTCCTTGGTCACTTTTCAGTTCAATTGAAGGCTGGGAAAAGAAATGGCGTCTGCAGATGTCACTTAGATGAAGTTATTTGATGTGATTGTGATACGTTGATAAGTATTATTGATGTTGTCATGCACCATTAAGCATCTCAAATCAAACAAGGTTCTTTGTATAGTACTGAAAAAACAAAGGTTGTTTGGGCATTGCATGCAACAGATGCAGTTCGCCGATTTTGTAGCCTTCCTCCAAGAAGTATTGAAATAAATAGAGATTTTGTCTTCCGCAGTTTTATTGGAACAACAAAGATTTTAGTGGATTTTTTCCAGCATTGTTTTTTTTTTCAACTGGATTTCTCTTAATATTTTGCTCGTCAAAATAGAAAACAATTCTTAGATTTTTTTTTTCTTGTCGAAGATAGAGAAATATAGAGCTGCTTGCGTTTTCTTTACTAGAATGTTTTTTTTTTTTCTCTCGTGAAAACGTCTCGTTTTTCTGGTTAAGAGGAGGTAGAATGACTCATAAGGATGACTCCTCGTATAATAAGGATCTAGAGGGTGAGTTTTAAAAAACTCGAAAAATTAATACCAGTGCAATCCATGTGCATCAATCATGAGAACGGAGATGAGAGTGCATGGCAGCAAGGCTGACTGTCAGTCGAAGGCTCGAAGCCGGTGCACACAGCCGCCGGAGCATCACCGGGGAGGGCTAGCTTGTGCGTGTGGATGACGAAGGACATGCGCTGTCACTGCCGCGAGAGCCGCCGGAGCAGCACCGGAGGGTTTGTGCTTGTGGATGGCGAAGGACATGCACTGGCACTGCCGCGAGCTGTACGTGGAAGGCGATACGGCGGGACGTAGGCGTCCGCGTTCTCCCGACGGCTTAGCATGATCAGGTCGGTCTCATGCTCATGCTTGGATCGATCTATTGGTGGTGGTCAGATCAGATGAGACGGCGGCCGGATACGGACTCTCTCCCGGAAACGTTCGTGCGCATAGTAGACTACGATTGTTTGGCACCCACGGTTTTGCCAACTACTGGAATCTCAAGCATGGCCGCCAACCGGAAATGTTAGTTTGAGCACTACCCACGGTTTACCAACTACTGGAATCAGCAAAGCACCATTCTATCTTTTTGGAAAAAGAAAGAAAGAAAGAAAATACGTACATCGATCGATGTGTTGGGCAAGGCTTTGCCACTTTTTTTTTTATTTGGCCACGTGCATTGTTTCTAGCAGATTGTTTGGAATGTACTGCTGCACTGTGCCGTGTTCACTGAACATGCTCCTAGAGTTTAATTACGAGGGGCTGGCATGTCCATTTCGCGAAGAAAGCACACCAATGCAAATACACATTTTCTTCGTACTATATGCATGGGAAGCTTCACCATGATATTTTCTCAGGTAGTATCTCTCTCCTTACTAGAAATATCTTCCATCATATCTTACCTACCCTGAACTGACAGACAGGAGAGAGACAGAGTAGCAGGGGGCTACCCCTCGTCTCCTGATTCACCAAAAAAAAAAAAAAAACTTGTTCTTGATTTACATTTCCAGAATATATATAATGGCCAGACAGACATGCATACTTAGTCAACAAAAAAAAACTTCCAGGCTAAAGCGGTATATGTACGTTTACAGAAGATTTATAGAACAACAGCAGATTCCAGTGTTAAGACAGACCTACTTCTGGTCCTCTCGTCATGTTTATATTGCAAACGATACTCCTCCCTTCAATTTCCCGTCACTCAGAATGTCAATCAGGTCATTATCCAAACGCAAATCCTGCAGTATATAATCACAAACTGTAACATACTGGTGCTGCGGATTAGGATTAGGTAATAGAATGATATAGAGATCAGTTGGACAAGTCACCTTGTTACTTGCTGAACGGTGATGAGCTTGATCCATGGAAGGAGGAACTGAAGAAGAAGAAGAATATTCCGACGGCGAGACGATCCGGTGCAGCCGGATGAGCTCGGGCATGACGACGGTCTCGAGGTCCGGCCGGTCCCTGCGCCGCATCTCGCAGCACTTGAGCGCGAGCTCGGCGAACGCCTGCGCCTCCTGCACGGGCCAGCCGGTCACCTTGCTGTCCAGGAGGTCGGCGAACGTGCCTTGCTCCAGCGCGTCGGAGACGGTGTACGCCAGCCCCATGGCCTCCCTGGCGGTGACCATCTGCAGGAAGATGACGCCCAGCGCGTACACGTCGGACTTGGTGCACACCAGCCCCGTCTTCTGGTACTCCGGGTCGATGTAGCAGAAGGTGCCGGCGGCCGCCGTCTCCCGGTACTGCGTCGTGGCCGCGGCGCCGTCCATAGACCGCGGGATGATGCGCGCCAGCCCGACGTCGCCGATCTTGGTCACGAAGTCGCCGTCGAGGAGGATGTTGCCCGGCTTGAGGTCGCGGTGCACGAACGCCTCGGGCTTCATCTTGTGCAGGTACAGCAGGCCGCTCGCGATCTCCACGGCGATCCTGAACCGGAGCTGCCATGGCAGCGGCGGCGTGCCCGAGTGGCAGAAGAGCCGCTCCTCCAGGCTGCCGTTCGGCATGTACTCGTACACCAGGCACCCGTATTCCGGGCATGCCCCGACCAGGTGCACCATGTTCGGGTGACGAATGTTGTTCAGCAGCTCAACCTGATGAATGATGAAAGATTATTCATCACATTTTCACTTCATTCATAACTGTGAAACCAGATCATGTATACCTCCTGTTGAAACTGCTTGAGGCCCTGAGTTACATTAGAATAGAGGATCTTGATTGCCACAAGAGTGTTGTCAAGTGTGGCCTTGTAGACTGGTCCATAACCTCCTTCCCCGATCTTCAGCTCGTCGGCGAAATGATTAGTCGCCTTTGTGATATCGTCTGCGGCAAATATTCTGCACTCGAGCCTAGTCGGCAGGCACTCTAGCATCCTTTTAGTCTCAATTGGTTTTGGCAAGGCTTTAAGCTTGAGGTCAAGCTTGCGCAGCTCTTCCGGAGCAGACCCGGTCATGTTGTCATCTCTGGGCGAGCTAATCGGTGGCCAGCGTCTCAAGATCGGGTGAATGATATCTTGAGGGTCATGATGAGGAGTGTCGAGGGTCAAGAGTTTATGCTTTGGTCCAATTGCTGACTGAGAACATGCTTCTGCTTCTGCCTCCGGTTTGTTTCTGTGAGATGGGGGGATGGACGAGCCTTCTGGGTTTCTGGCCATCTCCTTGTGTTCCTGTTCAAAACACGCACATGGATTTTCAGAAACACGATCAGGCCCAAATAGGTAACTGTAGTCCAAAATGTTTGCTTCAGATTTAGTTCAGATTTGGAATTGTAAGCACAATCATTTTACAGTGTTAAGTAATAATCATCAGCAAGCATAAGGTACCAATAATACCTCTGTGTAATTATTCCATGGAAGCATATCGCCATTCTTTTGCTTCTGTTCAATCCTAAAGAGACTTAGTTCAGCTTCATCATCTTCCTGCAGATTATATATATGCTGTTGGTAAGCCTTGCGTGTATATGTTGAAAAAAGGGCGTACCCAGTGCCGTAGGCTCTCGCACTGCGGGGTCTGGGGAAGGGAAAATTGCCAGCAGTCATCCCTGCACAAATGTGCAGAGGCTGGGGCTTGAACCCTGGACCTCTTGGTCACAGGCGGTAAAGCTCTACCGCTTGCACCAGGTATGTTGCAATAACATTTTTGCAAATGAATGGATCTTCAGAATAACAGATAGCATGTGGAAGTCTTGAGAGCATAGTGTTAGATGGCGGTAATTTGGTTCAGTGTATTCTTCACTTGCCGTTGGTGACAGTGGACTGTAGACATTGTATCCAGGATTTAGAGTGCTATCCTTGTGGCTTGAGTCATCAAATCCCAGGAATCGTCTAGGTGGAGCATGGGATGCTTGTTCATTGTCTGTATTCACAGAAAGCAATGGATGTCTATAGCCATGATCAATATCGTTTAGATATCCACTTGGGCACGAAGATGCTGTTTGTACAGATGAAGAGTCGCTATGCCGTTGTTGATCTGATGACATGAAGCTTCCATCTTCTGTTGATTCATCAGAACTGGCATAAATGGGCATCAGAGCACGTATAGGCCTGAGCAGAGTTCATATGTTGTGAAAGAAACAGAAACTAGCAGCATGTACAAACACACACAGAAGAGTCATGGAATTGAAGAGGACAAATTTTCTTCAAAAAGAAGTGACGAGGACAAATAGTTCAAATAATTTATCAGCGCAAATCTAAAACAAATTGCGGATAGATGTGGCAGTGCAAATATTGACCAGAAGACAATTTCGATATCGTTGTGAGAAAACTCACTGTTTTCATGTACGGTTGAAAATTTGCAACAAGACTAGCTTGCCTACAGCTGACAAAGATGATCATTTCTGCAGATGGAAAGAAAAATTTAAACTCACCTTGAAAGATTGTGTCCAGGCAGATCAGATTTCAAATCTTCTTTGCTTATGTCATTTGCGTAAGTGGCAGGCCTGAAAGAAGAAATCTTTCCCTTTGCTATCACATACACTGAACAGAAGCTCGGTGCAGATTTTGTGACAGATGTTGGCACATCCAGTTTCCATATTGTTCTGGAAAAAGCAAGGCAAAACATGCATGACACATACGCTGATTGAAGAGCATGATTGATACCAATGGAGTCGTTTGAGAAATAGAATTGTGTGTACGATTTGTTTAAGAATTTACACCCTACCTTGTAAATGCATTCCTGGATGCTGACCCCAGTACTAACTTATCGACCTTGTTGCTCTCAACAAAATCAACAATCGCTTTCGACACATCTGCTCCATCCAGGACAATTTCCCTGCATTGCAACTGTAGATATTAAAGTAAGTCAGACAAAAAGGTTATTACGGTACCAAATCGTTGTATATTTATGTACAAGAGATCAAAAAAGGGGCACTTGTAGAAACAACTGCATTGCCTTTCTTCTCCTATATAAATTCACAATTAGAAAAAAAAAAAACCACTGAACATTGTGTTTCACTACAAGGAGGGGTGG